>PVJD01015599.1:0-24278 GCA_004026545.1 Mormoops blainvillei
GCTTAGTTTGTTTTTGTTTTTAGGTTCAGTTGTTGATAGTTGTGAGTTTGTTGTCATTTTACTGTTCGTGTTTTGATCTTTTTCTTAGATAAGTCCCTTTAACATTTCATACAATAAGAGCTTGGTGACGATGAACTCCTTTAGCTTTCCCTTATCTGGGAAGCACTTTATCTATCCTTCCATTCTAAATGATAGCTATGCTGGATAGAGTAACATTGGATGTAGGTCCTTGCCTTTCATGACTTCAAATACTTCCTTGCAGCCCTGTCTTGCCTATAAGGTTTCTTTGGAGAAATCAGCTGATAGTCTTATGGGAACTTCTTTGTAGGGAACTGTCTCCTTTCCTCTTGTTGCTGTTAAGATTCTCTCCTTATCTTTAATCTTGGGTAATGTTATTATGATGTGCCTCGGTGTGTGCTTGCATGGGTCCAACTTCTTTGGGACTCTCTGAGTGTCCTGGACTTCTTGGAAGTCTATTTCCTTTGCCAGATTGGGGAAGTTTTCCTTCATTATTTTTTCAAATAAGTTTCCAATGTCTTGCTCTTTCTCTTCTCCTTCTGGCACACCTATGATTCGGACTTTGGAACATTTAAAGTTGTCCCAGAGGGTCCGAAGCCTCTCCTCATTTTTTTGAATTCTTGTTTCTTCATTCTGTTCTGGTTGAATGTTTATTTCTTCCTTCCACTCCAAATCATTGATTTAAGTCCCAGTTTTCTTCCCTTCACTGTTGGTTCCTTGTGTATTTTTCTTTATTTCACTTTGCATAGCCTTCACTTTTTCCTCTATTTTGTGACTATGCTCAACCATTTCTGTGAGCATCCAGATTACTAGTGTTCTGAACTCTGCATCTGTTAGGTTGGCTATCTCTTCATTGCTTAGTTCTCTTTTTGGAGCTTTGATCTGTTCTTTTGTTTTGGCCATATATTTTTGTCTCTGGCATGCTCTTACATGATAAGGGGTGGATTCTTAGGTTTTTGCCAAGGCGGGGCAACCCATGTGCTTCTCTGTGGTGCTATCTGTGGGAGAGAGGTCTGAGAGGGAACAATGCCACTTACTTGGCTCTGTGCAGCTTTCAGTCACTTCCCCCACAACCCACAAGTAAATTGGGCCCTTTTGGTGCTGGTTCCAGGGTGAGTGTACTCCTGTACATTCTAGGACCCTGAGGGCTACTCCAATGAACTCTCCTGTGAGGCTTGGAGTTTCTCCGACTGCCACAATCACCACGGGTTTCTACAGCCAGAGGTTTTGAGGCTTTCTTCTGAGCTGGAACCCTGGGTGTGCAGTTTGTCTCACTCCCCCATTGTTCCTACTGGTTTATCCTCTCACCAATGTGGGACCACCCAGTCTGCCAGCTGCCACCTTGCTGAGTCCCTTCCGTCTTCATCTCTGACCCTCCTACCAGTCTGGATGAATGTTTCTTCTTTAACTCCTTAGTTATTGGACTTCCATACAGTTCGATTTTCTTGCAGTTCTCATTGTTTTTTGTTTTTAAATTTGTTGTTGTCCTTCTTTTGGATGTACGAGGAGGCAAAGCGTATCTACCTATGCCTCCATCTTGGCTGGAAGTCTGTTTGTAGGGAGTTTTTTGATTACAGCTTCAATTTCCCTTAGTTGTAATCTGTCTGTTCAGATTCTGCAATTTTTCCTGATTCAGTTTTGGAAGATTGTATATTTCTAGGAATTTATCCATTTCATCCACATTGTCCAATTTTTTGGCATATAGTTGTTCACAATATTTCCTTAAAATATTTTGCATTTCTGTGGTATCAGTTGTTACTTCTCCTCTTTCATTTCTGAATTTATTTATTTGGGTCCTCTCTCTCTTTTCTTGATGAGTTTGGTTCAAGGTTTGTCAGTGTTGTCTTTTCAAAGAACCAGCTCTTGGGTTCATTGCTCTTTTGTATTGTGTTTATAGACTCTTTTTGTTTATTTCTGCTCTGATCTTTAGTATTTCTTTTCTAGTACTTACTTGGACTTTGTTTGTTGTTCTTTTTAGTTTGTTTATGTGTAAAGTTAAAATGTTTGTTTGAGATTTTTCTTGTTTCTTGAGGAAGGCTGTAATGCTATGAAAGTTTTCTCTTAAGGCTGCTTTCGCTTGTCCCATAGATTTTGTGTTGTGTTCTCATTTCATCTGTTCCAGGTGCCTTTTATTTCTTCTTTGATCTCATTGCTAACCCATTCATTATTTTGTAACATGCTATTTAGCCTCCATGTGTTTGTATGATTTTCAGGGTTTTTTTCCTGTGATTCATTTCTAGTTTCATACCATTATGGTCAGAGAAGATGCTTAATATGATTTTAATGTTCTGAAATTTATTGAGAAGTGTTTTGTATAGTAACATGTGGTCTATCTTATTAAATGTTCAATGTGTACTTGAAAGGTATGTACGTTCTGCTGCTTTGGGGTAAAGTGTTCTGAAGATATCAATTAAATTCACCTGATCTAGTATGTCATTTAAGGCTATCTTTTCCTTGTTGATTTTATTTCTGGAAGACTTATCCACTGATGTCAAAATGGTGGTAAAATCCCCTACTATAACTGTATTACTGTCAATTTCTCCCATTATTTCTATCAAGATTTGCTTTATATATTTAGGTGCTCCTATGTTGGGTGCATAAATGTTTACAATGTTTATATCCTCTTGTTGGATTGATCCCTTTATCATTATGTAGCATTCTTCTTTGTCTCTGACTATAGCATTTGTTTTATGTTCTATTTTATCAGATATAAGTATTGCTACCACAGCTTTTTTTATTTCAATTTTCATTAAATATGTTTTTCCATCCATTTACTTTTAGTGATTGTGTGTCTTTTGTTCTGAGGTGGGTCTCTTACAGACAGCATATATATGGGTCTTATTTTCTTATCCATTCAGCTATTCCATGTCTATTTCTTCTTTTAATTTTATCAGTGTTAGTTTTTGCATAGTTCGAAACCTTGTTGTTGGATAGGCATACGTTATAGTTATTAAAACTCAGTGAATTGACACTTTATCAATATGCTATATATCCCTCTTTTTCTCATAATACTTTTCACTTAGTTTTTAAAAATTTATAATAACCACTCTGGCTGTTGTGGTTACTATTTGCATGAACCATCTTTCTTTAATTTTTCACTTTCAAGCTGTTTGTATCTTTGGATTCATTGGATTCTATGTTTTTAGATCCATTCTTTCCTATGTTTTAAATTTTTTTTCTTAGTGTCTACTGTGGGAATTACACTTAATATCCTAAATTTATGAAAGTTATAATATTCTAGTTTGAATTGCTACCAACTTAGTTTCAACAGCATATACAATCTCTACTCCTATACAACTCCTTACCTATCCCTTTGTTTTTTTGCATCTATTATATCTTTAGTCATTGTTTGACCATTAACATAGATTTATCAGTATTTTTTTCTATTTGTAGTTTTCATCATATAGGAAATGAAAACAGGAGTTATGAACTACAAATACAATAACACTGGGTCTTTTATTTACCTATTAGTGCTATTTACCAGTGTTCTTTATTTCTTCATATGGTTTCGAGTTACTATCTGGTGTCCTTTTATTTCAACCTGATGGATTCCCTTAGCCTTTCTTGTAGAGTAACCTTACTAGTGATAAATTCCCTCAGCTATTTTTTTTTAAAGTTTGGGAATGTATTAATTTCTTTCCTTTTTTTTGAAGGATTATTTTGCCAGATATAGTATTCTTGATTGATGTTTCTCTTTCAGAAATTAAAAATAAAATAATTCTACTGCCTTTGGTCTTCCATGGATTTTTTTGAGAAATTCAATATTAATTTTATTGAGAAGCCCTTGTACATGTCAAGTCATTGAAAAATTTCAATTCACGTATCTTCAAATTTACTCATTCCTCTGCTTGCTCAAATCTGCTATTGAAAGTTTTTAGTGAGATTTAATTTCAGATGTTGTACTTTTTACCTTCAGAATTCTTATTTCCTTCCTTTCTGTAATTTATATTTCTTTCTTTATATTCTCTACTTGTTTGTGCATTGTTCTCCTGATTTCCTTTACTCCTTTGGGTGTGTGTGTGTATATATGTACACACACACATACATATAGGCTATGCGAGCATATTTAAAGTCTTTTTCTACTAAGTTCAATGTGTTTTTTCCTCAGGGATAGTTTCTATTAAGTTTTTTTTTTTTTTTAATGGGCCATCATTTGTTGTTTCTTTTTCATGCTTTGAATTTTTTCTTGAAAGCCAGATATTTTTATTGTTATAATATAGTAACTGTGAAATAAGATTCCTTCCCTTTCTCATTCTTTGATTTTGTTCCTGTGGCTATTTGTTTAGTGATAAGTCTTTGTTTTGTTTGTTTAGTGACTTTTATAATGAGTTTTTTGTAATGTTTCTATTATTTGTCATGTGTGGCCTCTGAGGTCTCTGTTCATTTAGTTTATGTTCAGTTTGTGTTATGACAGAGATTTACTTGTATGCCAGTAGCCAAATAAAAGGGGAAATAATAATAATAATAAAAGAAAAACATTCTTCTAGTCTTTGCAAATTGTTTCTGTACTGGAGCGTTCTTTCAGTGCTTAGGTAGGTTATTTACAATTCCATCTGAACTCTCATTTTCTGTTAGTACTAAGTTGGAAATCTGAGGAACTTCTCAGGTCTTTTTAAAAATTTTATTTTATGTTAATGCTCACTCAAAGATGTGTTTTTATTAATTTTAGACAGAAGAGAGAGAGAGACAGGGAAAGAGATGAGAAATACCGATTGGTTGCCTCCCGTACTTGCCGCAACTGGGGTCTGAACACACAACCTAGGTATGTGACCTGACTAGGATTCAAATCCATAAACTTTTGGTGTACGGGATGACATTCCAATGAACTAAGCCACCAGCCAGGGCTTAAAATTTTATTTTTTTCAATTACAGTTTGCATTAAACATTATTTTGTATTGATATCAGGTGTATAGCATAAAGGTTAGACAATCATATACTTTACAAAGTGTTCTCTCCCTGATATTTCAGTTACCTACCTGGCACCTGAAATGCCATACATAGTTATTACAATATTGTTGACCATATTACCTATGGTATATTTTACATCCCTGTGACTATTTTGGTTCTTTTTTGTATTTTATTTAATCTTTATGGTTTTTTTCCATTACCATTTAGTCCCCTTATACCCCCTTCCCCCCAGCAATCACCACACTGTTGTCCATGTCCATGAGTCCTTTTCCCTCTTTGCTCAATCCCTCCACCAAATTTTTGGATTATTTGTTCTAGTTCAAAAAACCAATCAAAAGCCATTGGTATTTTGATTTAGGTGTTTTCTGAGCACGCATTTTACCCTGGGCATGCATGTGTCTTCCTAAATTCCCTAGTATATTAAATGTGGAGTACAGGCTGTTCCACGACTGACCACTGCCTGACTACTGCAGTACCCTCATGCTAGATCCAGCTAGATCTGTGCCAGAACAGAGACTGCTTCCACGAATCCACGTCAGAGCCTGTCTGATCTCTCCCCTGTGCCTCTCACATGCTGGCTTTTGGAACAAGCTCTCACTCTGCCCTGGGCAAGTATCTAAGGCATTTCCCCCTTATCTGAGGTGGGTCATGCTCCAGTACTGCTATCCATCCTGCCCTATTCTATGTAACCCCTAGTACCTACCATAAAATACAGAGGTTATCCATGTCATCTTGACACTGCTCAAGACACAGCTCGTATGTAAGTTTCCTTAATTAACTCCTGGTGTAATTCTGGGCTTATAACTGCCTTTCTTTGGTTTTTCAGCCCCAGTAAATTTGGGGTAACATTAGTTATTTTTCAATGCTCTAATTCTCGAAAGAATCTCTCTCCTTGGTCTTTATTCCCTGGCTTTTATTTATTTCATAGCCTCAGCTGTAATATTTTGCCTCAGGTGGAAGCAGGTTTTTCATTTGTCTTTTGCTGTTTTTGAGGGATATCTTCTGGATGCCCACTTTTCTGCCCTGGGATAGTTCCATGTTTGGCAAAATAAATCCATTCTTTCAGACAGCCATCATTCAGGTTAGAAAAGACAAACTCAATGATTTGCAAATAAAATATGCTTTTCTTTCTCTGAAACCAGGTACCAGGGTCCCATCCTGGAGACTTGGGCAGATGTCTTAGAATATTCCTGTGCTGCAGAAGAGGCTTAGTAAGATCAAGTAAAGTATCACAAAACTTTCTTACCATTTTTAGTTGGCTTTTTCCTTAGTTAACATTCATTTGTATGCTGTAAACCTTTGACTGCTTTCCAGAGTTCTGACGAGTTTGATTCTGACTGTTTTACTTGATTTCCCAATGTTTCTGTGGAGAGATAAACTCTTAGAGCTAACTATTCTGCCATGTTTGCTGACACCACTCTCAAGATTTTTTCTTAGTCTATTTTTCAGAAGTTTTACTATGATGAGTCTCTGCATGGCTTTGGGTATATTCTATTTGGAGTTTGCTCAACTTCTCAAATCTATAGGTTTATATCTTTTGCTGAATTTGGGAAGTTTTCTGCCCATGTTTCTTTAAATACTCTTTCAGTATCATTCTGTTTTCTATCTCATTATGATGAAAGGTTAGATCTTTTGTCATTTTTCTACAGGTTATTGAAGCTTTTCATTAGTTAATCTATTTTTTCTCTGTTGTTCAGATTGAATACATTCTATTGACCCATCTTCAAGTTTACTGATTCTATTCTCTGTCACCTCCATTCTACTGTTGAGCTGTTTTTTTTTTTATTTTAGTCATTGCATTTTTTAGTTCTATAATTTCCATTTGGATTTTTTTATAATTTCTATTTTTTTTTTTGCTGAGATTATCTGTTTTTATTGTTTTAAGAGGAATTGTAATTGATTGTTGAGGCATTTTTATGACTGCTGCTTTAAAATGCTTTTCAGATAATGCTAACATGTTAGTCATCTTGGTTTTACCATCAGTTGATTGTTTTTTCTTATTTGAATTGTGGGTTTCTTGGTTCTTGGTGTAATGAGTAATTTTTAATTATATCCTGGACTTACTGGTTATCATATTAGACTTTTGATCTTATTTAAAACTTTTATTTTATCAAGGACTTACCTTATTTAGGTTTAGCATGTAGCTGCTGGCCTACTTTCGTGGACTTTCATTCCAACAACAATTCAGGTTTCTAAATGCTTGCAATACTACTCTGATCTGTTTCATTCATTGAAGGCACTGGGACTACCCTTCAATCCCTGATGGTGCCAACTGTTGTGCAGAAGGTGCTTTGCTGTGCTTGCACTCTGCTATTTTCTTCATTATAAAGATAAACATAAACTTAATTTTCCATCTTGGCAAAATGTAATGAGACTGTTTGCACCCCCCTCCTTTTTACTTACAGCATTTATATGAGAAACCCAGTGGTTTTGAATTCCTCTCTAAGCTAGTCCTTTTCATATGCATGTACACCTTTTTTAGAGGCTTAGTAACTCTCTTGTCATGGTTACAGCTTAGGAATGTTAGATGTCTAGGAGTCATCCCCTTGAAATGCAAACAGCTACAAAGATAGTACTTTAGCTCCCTGTCCCAGTGGAAATTCAGCTAGGCACCTTGCTCTGAGTTTTAACCATCTGCTTATCATAGAGGTAAGTTTTAATCTACCTTCGGAGAAGTCCAATTAACTAAAATAAATGGTTACCTTCATTCCCAAGTAAACTTAGGATGGTCTTTATCAAAGAATTGGTAGCAAATGACAGTGGAAAGTCCAGTTAGAGAGAATGTGGTGACATATATAATAATGGGTGGTTACTGCTTGTTTGTATAAATAGGGTGAAGTTTCTTTGTCTTACTTATGAGGCATTGTAATGTACTTATTCAATATGCTTATTCAATAAATCTTTTTGTCTTTTTTTTTCCTATAATTTCAAGAGAAGATTCTCTGGGTTGGCAGGATTGTTATTTTTCAGAAACCATATACCCATGACCTGGCTATGATTCTATGAATATTGAAATAAGACACACTTGCCAGAATTCAGCCAGGGAAAGTGCACTTCATCTCCAGGTGTTTAATTAGTTGGCATTCCAAACCTATTGAATCCTCCTGAGTTATCTCCTCCCTAAACTACAGTGTTCCAAATTCTGTCTACTGTGTAAGCTTGGAGTTCTGCCAGTGTGAAATAAAAATACCCTGTAATAGCAAAATAACAACCCAATGAATAAATGCACATCTGAAAGGAGGAAATGTAAATAAAAATTGCTGTTGGATACAGGAAATATATTTTTGTACTCTTACACTTGATCAAATTAACAAAATCTCCTTTACTTTTCTAGTTATATTTTATTTGTTCTACATTAACTTATTTTATTATAGTCTAAGTAGTACTTTGAACTTTTGACTCCTCAGTCATAATTAAATGCAGGAGACAATTTGGAACATGTGACCTCCTGTTAGAACATAAGTTTACATAAATTTTTGCATAGGTTTTGTATTATGCAAGTGGATGCTTATGCCCTCCTTCCATATCAGAATAATCACTTGGAACTTTTGATATGGAAATTACTGTAAGATATATTTTTCTATAAAAGTAAAAATTTTTAATCTCACAAAATGTATAATTTGCTCTAACAATTTTACAAAGAAATATCCTTCTTTGGTTTTAGTTATGATTAAAGATAAAACATGCTCACACTCTTTTTCCCTTTATTAATAAACTGGAATGTAAAAAATAAAACATTTAAAATTAATTAAAGATTTTATTAACGTCGTTCAGATATTCTTTGCCTGTCACTTTCTCATTATAAAATTTGAATTTTAATTAAAGTAGTATTAGAGAAAGTTGCAGTTTATGAAAAAATTGAAGCAAATGGATATTTTACAAGACTGAGACAAATGTTCAGTACAGAAGTTGCAGTGCACCTTAATGGAAAATGCCAATTTCCAGGGTCTCTTAGGTAACTGTAAAATCAGTACTCATTCCAGTTAAACTACTTGTAACTCCCACATGCATAGTGCAGTCAGAATCTGGGATTACAATTAGTACTATGAGGCACTGCAAGACTATAAATTGCCTTATGAATCACAGAAAGTTTGATATATATTTAGTCTAGTTGTAGAGTTAAATGTATTGAAATACTTTCTGATTTTATTGATTATAGTATACTCTTCTGGAAAGATGGTAGAATATGGATAGGTGTCTATACATAAAAAAAAGTTTATTGCAAATGACAGACTGACCTAAAATATGTATTACTTATTTTTCTTGCTTCAGAGCTTCATAAAAATGACATTGTACTCCAGGTATATAACATCATCTAATTAGTTTGAACATCCATAGCTCAATGGCCCATCAATTTCATTATTATTTAAATTTTAGAAATCCTTATAGGTAAATGAAGGTTAATAGCAGCATCTTTTTTTTTTAGCATGAAACTTCATACAAACCAAATGATGACCAGCAGCAGAATGGATAAGAATATATTGTTGTATAGCAAGGCAATGCGATATTATATAGTAGCGAAAAATGAACTAGTTACTCGAACACAGATGAATTTTAGAAACACAATAGACTAAGCTATAAAAGCAAGTTTCCTTTTATAGGATAGTTCTGACAAGGGAATTAATAGTTAGGAACTCAGATAATCAGCTTCTGATATGGGATCTTTCTCCTCAGGTAGGGTCTTGTCTTTTCTTTCCGTAGCAGACACTATCGATTACTGCTCAAAATCCTCACTCACATTCTGTTCTTGCTGGAAAGGTCTGATTTGTTCAATGTTCACTCTCATCCACAGGGTCATGCATTTTCACTAAGCCAATTATTGTTAATTCCATTCCCTTTATCAGAGATTCTTCTAAGAGTTAAATATGCCACACAGTTCTGGTCCAGTAATATGAGAAGGGAAGTATACTGAGCATATTTTTGAGTGTGAGAAGTCCTGGGAAATTTATTTAACCTTAAGATAACCCAAGTGGTGAGATAACTTCTCTGCTCCAGCCTTGTGTTTTATTTATTGATTTTTAAGGATTTTATTTATTTTTAGGGAGAGGGGAAGGAAGAGAGAGAGGGAGAGAAACATTGATGAGTTGCCTCTTGTAAGCCCTTAACTAGGGACCTGGCCCACAACCCAGGCATGTGCCCTGACTGGGAATCAAACTGGTGACCCTTTAGTTTCCAGGTTGGTGCTCAACCCATTGAGTCAGACCAGCCAGGGGCAGCCTTCTGTTTTAGTAACATCCTGAAAATAAGAGGAAAACTAGGCGAGGCACAATAGTTGATGCACTGAAGATAGAGTAAAAGCGTGGGAAGAACTTGGTGCTTAATTACATAATCGAATTATGGGTCGACTTTTCTAGATCCACTCTACTTTGGAACTTTGTGTTACATAAGGAAATATATTTTCTTTGTTAAATTGTCATGAGTTTTTGTCTTTCATAACATTCAGTTGAATGAATCATTACTGATAAACCATTTGTCTGTGGATTAGGGCCACAAACCATCATCTCTATACTCTAGACCTCCTGATCTGAGAGTTTTAAATTAATATTAGGCATATTTTCCCCTGTGAGCACTATCTAAACTCCAAAATTGCCCTTTACATTATTACCTACATCACTATTAATTGATAAAGTTATATGGCATCATTTTTAACCTTCAGATTATAAACAATTTGAAAAATTAACAAATTTGGGATTCAACTTTATATTTGAGAATAGTTGCAATGAGAAGTGTAAATAATTTGTAGTGAGTTAAATAAAAATATGAATCACACTAACAAGACTTGAAAAAATACATATACCATGTTTTTGGATTGGAAGACCATGACAGAGAAAAGATTTCCTGAATCAACATATAATTGTAATGTACTTCCAATAAAAATCGTACTAGAAACTTTAGGGGGAGGTGGTTTGGCAAAATTGTTGTAAATTAATCTGGAAGAATAAACAAGTCAGCACTTTTTGAATTTAGGGAAAATCCACAGAACATAAAATTAACCATTAGTCATTTTAAAGTGTAAAATTCAGTGGCATTTAGTACATTCAAAATGTGAAAAATGTTCTCTCTCTCTAGCTCCAAAACATTTCATCACCCCAAAGGGAAACTGAATCCATTAAACATTCACTCAAAATTTTCCTGTCTACCCATATCCTGGCAATGACTTTCTGTGTTTATGGATTTACTATTCTGGGTAATTCATGAAAATGGAATCATTTCTGTCTGACTTCTTTCATTTACCGTAATGTTTTCAAGGTTTATTCATGTGGTCTCATTTATCAGTACTTCATTACTGTAAAGGATAAATAATATTCCATTGTATGTTTATATCACAATTTGTTCATCCATTCATCCTTTGATGGATATATAGCTTGTTTCCACCCTTTGGGTACTGTGAACAGTGCTGCTATAAACACACGTGTAAATGCATTTGCTTTGAGCACCTGTTTTCAATTCTTTTGAGTATATACCCAGGAGTGGAATTTCTGGGTCATAAGGTAATTCTTTTTAACTTTTTGAGGAACTACCAAAGCGTTTTCCACAGTGACTGAACTATTTTACATTCCCACCAGCAATTTAGGATCGTCTCAATTTCTTTACATCCTCTACAACATTTGTGTATTTCCCACTTGGTCTGCTGTGGAACCTTTTTAATATGTTACTGAATTAGATTTGCTAGTATATTGCTAAGGATTTTTGTACCTGCACTCATGAGATATTAGTCTGTAGCTTTCTTTTAAAGGCTTTGAACTTTGGTATCAGGGCAATGATGGCTTTACCGAATGAGTTAGGAGATGGTCTCTTCTCTGTAGTTCTTGGCAGAGATTGATGTTAATTTTTCAAATGTTTGGTAGAATTTGCCAGTGAAACCATCTTTTTCTGAGTTTTTCTGTGTTTGGAGGCTTTTGATTACTGATTTAGTTTTTAAAAACCAATGCAGATTTTTCATACCTTCTTGAATCAATTTTGGTAGTTTATGTGTTGCTCAGAATTTGTTCATTTTGCCTAGGTTAAATAATTGGTTGAAATACAATTGTACATAGCATTCTATTATAATCTCTTTTATTTCTGTAAAATCTATAGTATTGTACTTACTTTCATTTCCTTTAAAAATAGTTGAACTCATTCAAATTTATTAAATAGATTAAATGCTTAAATATCACAAAGTTGATAAAACTTACCTTCTATGACACATATAACTTACAAATATAAGTGAACAAGCAATTTTTTCCTGCTACAAACATTTTAACAAAAGTATTTCCCCATAACAAACATTCAACCTTGGCCTACAAGTTAGTCCTTGAGTTATTACAACAAAACTTTCAATCCTATAGGAAATTTATGAATATTTTAGAAATAGACATACATTCAATAAAATAAATGTTGAGGTAACACTTGTATTATGATAAACACAATGAAAATATTACCTTTTTGTGGTCAATGGAAACAACATGCAATGTTTAATTATGGCCTTTAAGTTCTCAAAACTCTAGGGTTCAGAGCTCCCTCCAGATTTCTGTTATTGAAGATAGTAACCTCTGATCTCAGCTTAATTTGTATTAAATATTGAACAGATACAAAGGAGTAATTATAAAATACCTATAAGGCAAAAAGAATAACAGTAGAAGAACCTGGCTATATGCATGAACTCATCATGCAGATTTAGAACTAGAACATTTCCCATTAAACTCTGTTCCACAATATGTTGCATCAAACATGTCATCCATTCTGCAAATAAAATAATGTATATAAAAGAATATAGTAGATGATGGGGTTTCTGAAAGTTTTATTAAATAATCAATATTTCAGCATTTAAAGAAATAAAGAATGAGTTATTTGAAAAACTGCGGAAGAAAGTGTATAAGAGCGAATAGATTAAGAGATCATTTATGACTCTCTGTGAAAGCCAGTATGAACAAATGATGAGAAGAGTAAATCAAAATAAAATTCATAAAACAATGTAACAAATGCAAATATTCAACAGCTGGTCATTTTGGAAGGGCATGGGTTTGAACTCTGAGCCCTAAAATGTGAAATATCTAGATCAAGAATTTAAACCATAAAATAAACACAATGATGCTGTTTTGGTGAAAGTGATTTACTTCACCAATTGTCTGAGATACTGACTCTTTTATGAGAGGTGCTTACAGGAGATATACATCAAGAAAAAAACTACATGGGAGTATGTGTAGGATAACAACCAAGTCAAGGGCTATACATCAGACAGGTCATTCACTGCCTGTGTTAGACACAGATAACTATCTGCTGTTTTCTCTTCAGAATTTTATATTCTAAATGAAGAAATAAATAAAATGCCTTAACATTTTATTTAGCATTAAGAAGTTACAGAATAAATTCATGTTAACATTGTGTGGGTGAAATTGTAACTACATACTAAATAAAAATAAATATAATTGAATGTTAATCAAAACACTGGAAAGGCAATATCTTAAAAGCAGTAGAATAAATTGCTATGAAAATAACTGATAAATTAGACTATTCTTAAGGTATTTTTTATGTCCTTAAAAATCTAATATAAAATAAAACAACACATACAACTTGCCATAAATATGAACTTACTTTGACATGTTCACTTAATGTAATTAATATATGTCTCCAATATAAAAGTGACATAAATAAACTACAAAGTGGGAAAATGACTAAAAAGGCATATGAAAAAATATTCAACATAACTAATAATCAAATAAGTTTTAATAAAGCAACTTATTCCCGCTTGACATTTTCACTTCAATGTCTAAGAAGAATATTAAATTAAACAACATATTTAAAACAAACCATTTGATTTCCCTGACTCAAAATCACCCTTACCTCAGAATTTCTAGCTTCAGTAAATGTCTCCATCAGTCATCACTTCTGCATGACAAATATCCAATGATTCCTCTCTCTTTTGTAACTCTATTTGATCCATTAGCAAGTCCTGTTAGATTTACCTTAAAAATATTCATTCAAACTGACCACTTCTAGCTACTGCTAGTCAGTAGTCACTTCTGATACATATTCTACGCTTCTAAGTCAAGTTGTGATCACCTCTCACCTCTAGTCTATTTTCAACAGTCTAGGAAGCACGATCCTCTGAAAATGTAAATTTTCATTTTACTCCATTGCTCAAAATCATGTAATAGTTTCCTTATACAATCGAAATAAAATTAAAACTTCTTACTTTGATCTACGAGGCCTGCCTACGTTCCAATTCATCTCGTACTATTCTTTCTATATCTTTCTAACTCCCAAACACATTTTTCTCTTTGTTCCTTGAACATCTAGCTCTCTTCCACTTTAGTACATTTGCACTTATATGTCCTCCTGCTTGAAACATTTTTTCCCCATTTGACCATGTTGCTCATTCACTCAGCTCTCTGCTCAAATATTACTTCAGAGTGATCTTCCTTGGTTAGCTTACTCAAAACAATTCCTTGTTTCCCCACCCATTTATTTTTTATAGCATGACCAGGCTTTTGATTCTCCACAGAATTTAAATATTATAATATTAAAATAGTGCATTGTTGTATATTGTGTGTTGGTCTATTACCTCTCTCATTAGAATATAAGCACCATTAAAATAGTATCTTAGCCTGTGGCCCATCACAGAAGAGTTCCTGAGACACAACTGGTGCTCAATAAATATTTATTTAATGAATAAATATTAATATTGCCATTTGTTGTGTATATATATTTAAATTCTACTATATCATTGGTAACTTTGGCAACTGGTTCTATTCTCATAAAGCAGTTGATAATTGTGTGTTATTTGGAGATGGCAGTAAATATTTAACAATCACTGAAAACTGTGTTAGATACTACTAAGTGTATCGCCTGTATTTCTCATTAGTTTACTCATTAAGTCACATGTTTTTCATTACAGTAGTCCTACTATTGGAATCTATCTTTGGGAATATGTTAAAAATATTGATAAATTTATAAGTACAAAGGCCTTTATTTTATCATTATTTATAATGGTGAATATTGCATATGAACTAACAGGCCAAGGATAATAGACTAGCTACATAGCTTTGGGGGAATACACTTAATGAGATAACATGCCATTAAAGGTGATGGTTATAAACAGGTTAAACATGGAAAAATTCTTAGGTTATTATTCTAAGTAAGTAAGCATGCTATAACATTATATACAACATTGTGTGTATATATAAAACATTATATGCATGTTATATATTAAATTATATATATTTTATAACATTATATATAATTTATTATATATGTAACATATGTATAAAACATTACATAATGTTTTATAGATATACTTAATGTTATATATATGATAAATTCACTGAGGACATGCTTATTGGTTTTAGAGAGATAGAAAAGGAGGAAGGGAGAGAAACATTGATGTGAGGGAGAAACATTGATTGGTTGCCTCTTGTACGTGCCCTAACCAGGGACCGAACTGGCAACCTGGGCATGTGCCCTGACTGAGAATTGAACCAGTGAACATTCCATTTACCAGATGATGCCCAACGAACTGAGCCACACTGGCCAGGGTTGCATGCATATTTTTAGTGTAATGAGAGGGAATATTTAGAAAAAAACAGTGAGAAGTACATGTATCAAAATAGTAGCGACTGGTTGTGTTAAGATTGTAGAATTTTATGATGGTTTTCTGTATTGAATTGTGTATGGGACTTTTTATTTTAACTAATTTTTATTTTTACCAAATATAACATGCAGGTAGTTTAAAGACAAATAATACAGTAAGGTTTATAAGAAAACCTGGGACTACTACTCCCACCTCAGTTATGCCTTCTTCGTTCTGTTAGGGGATTTACTTTACACTTATAAATGATATGTTTTTACTTATTTGTCTTAATTTCTCAATTATAAACATTATATATCTCTATTTAAAATGATGAAGGCATAACCATCTTATTTCACCACCTTCTTCTCCCAGGTCCCTTCCCCCACTTCCCTTCCAGCCACCCTTTTGATACATCATCGCTTTTTGTTGTCATCATTAAATATTTACATTGTTATGATTATTTAAATATGATTCCCTGCTGAGCCAAATAGTTTCTGATGATTTTACCTTCTTTATGAATAACTTTAAAATATCCTTGCCCTGCCAGTGTGACTCAGTTGGTTGGGCATCTTCCCACAAAGCTAAAGGTTACTGGCTTAATCCCTGGTCAGGGCACATGCCTGGGTTGCGGGTCCAGTCCCAGGTTGGGGCATGTATGAGAGGTAATGGATTGATGTTTCTCTCTCACATGCATGTTTTTCTCCCTCTCTTTATCCTTCCCTTCTCCTCTCTCTAAAAATAAATAAATAATTAATTAATTTAAAAACATATGTATCTTTTAAGGTAAACATTGTCTCATTTTTTCCCATTGGCTAAATTGTCCACATACTTATAGGTTCTACCAAAATGCTTCACTAGAAATTTAAAGTCCTTGGCATACATAAAGAGTTGGTTGATCTCATCAGTTAATTGATCAATTCCATTTTTTCCTGAACACCTGCCTCCTGGAGTCCTCTGTCTTCCTGTTCCAGGCTGCACCGTTGGTTCTCTAGGACTCCTGCATACTTCTCATCCAGGGACCTGTTAGTCATTTTTATCACCCCAGAAAAACTATACAATTTGTGGCTGCCCAATATCTTTTGGAAAACCCCTTCCCATTTTAGTAACCTCGTAACATTGACTTTCATGGGTAGAATTTGATTCAAATTCCATTATCTCCTTTTCACCAGAGTATAGTCATATGACAATCTTCCACTTGGCAGATGTGCCTGAGCGGCACATGGAGGGCAGAGGTAAAGGCCTGAGGTTGTGTGCCTCCCTCAACAAGCTAGGACATCATGAACATGAGCATATCGCATAAGTCTGGCAGCATGAGTCAGCCTAGCAGAGAAAAATTGTAAGAAACTGTCATTTCCATCCATTTTCCACCACAGTCCTTCCCTTGGTAAATAACTTATTCTTTTAGGTATGCTTTATTTCTATTAAATGACGCTCCAACTGCATCCTGTCATACTCATATTTACATATTTATTCTCATTCAAACTATATAGGCCACTTCTGTTTCTTCCTTTCCTGTTTTAAATAAATAAATTTATATCTATATCTATATCTATATCATCTATATCTATATCTATATCTATATCTATATCTATCTTTTCTGGCAAGTATTTCCAGGTCTCCAAAGGGGGAAAACATTCAAAAGTGCCATCCTTTGTTGACTGGAAAAGTAAAAGTCCCACAACTTCAGTAGAATGTTTTTATTTCATATCTTATACATTCCACTTAATGTATGACTTGTTTCCGAAATACTATTCCCATTCACAGAATTACCCTTCAACTTTCATACACTGCATTCTCTGTGCTTCACATTGCTTTTTTTCACAAAATACTCAATTTCTTTACATCAGTTATTCCCAAGGAATTTTTGTCCAAGTCAGGAATTTAGGAAAGCTTGTGTTAAACTGCTGTGGGCTTTTTGTAGTCATTATTTATTGATTTTGTAAACTATTTATGGCATGAGAAGGAAGAAAAAGAATAATCTGTAACAAGTCATTCAGAATAAAATCATTCATAGAGAAGGAGGTCAGGGATAGTTTGTTTCAGAAAGGTACTCAATTCTACCCACTCCATTTCTCAACCATACATTATGTCTCGGTTTGCTAGACCTTAGTTAAAACTAAAGCTCATTCCCATTAAAGGCAAGGGTATTATTATCATTAGAGAAATCTTTTGCAGTTATAATTATGAGGGTCTCTGACCCTTCACATTAGAATATACTTTGTATATAAAGTGACAGCCTAATTTGGCTAGAGCAAGTCTCTGTGTAAGCTAATTACATGTGGTAATTTTGCCTGAAAGGAGGCTGACTTGAAAGTGAATCCAATTTAACGGTGAGGAGATTGTTATAAGAAACATTTCATTGTGGGCTCGGAAGTCCCTTAAAGTGCTAATTTTTCACTTGAATAACCATATTACCATAGTGAGGATTTTTCAAGTTACTTAATATTTCTGAGATATTATTTGAACTAAGAAAAAATAAAGACAAATAGCAAGGATTTTTAAAAATTTAGGGGAACAATTTAGGATTTTATCTGTTTTCCACACATATTAAAATTAGCTTCTACTCCTATCTTCCCACTTGTTCTTAAGATATGGTGGACCACCTTGCTCCATTAAAGGACAAAACTAATTGCTTCATTACCTATTCAACTCATAGTTTGTCCAGTTTATCAGTCTTCCCTAGTTTTGCTTTTTAAAAGTATAATCTCCTATCTCAGACATTTTAATAATCATTTCTCAGAAAATCATTACATGCAGCTAGCAGCTATTGTATGGTGAGTTGAAATATGGCAACTGCAAGCAGAAAGAGCAGAAGGAATGCTTTAAGAGGACCTGAAGCATGGCTTTAAGCACTGTTATTTGGCTGTGGATAGCTAGGCAAAGGAGCTCTTTGGAGCACAGTAATCAGGATCAGGGCCTTTTTCCCCCCAGAAAAGGCTTTCATAAAAATCCATGGCAAATCAAATAGAAACCTGCATATGGCAGCCATAGGTTTGTATTATGCATTACACAATATTGGGGTGTGTGCAATGTAGAAAGCTGCCAGGGAGACTAAGGCAGCTTCAGATCTGAACAGGACACTCTGACCTATTTGAGGACCACCAAGTATACCACCTGTTCTAAAATTCCCTTTCCTGTTACATTAACCCAATTCTTAGAATCACCATCATAAAGTATTCCATTGTGTTTAAGTGTGAAGCTTCCAGAAAGCTGCAGAAAAATTGTAAATCTTTCCTAGAAAAGTGTAGTGGGTGCTATGGCGATCTGCCTGTCTCCCCTTTAGGAAGAAGTAGTAATAACCCCAGCTGTTTGGAGGGGGATTGTGACTAATAGTTCTCACCTGAGTCCCTTTCTACACATTGCCCTCAGCAAAAGTTGTTTCACCGAAGACCTTATGTCCTCTGTAGAGTCAGCTCACATCCAGTGACTTTTAAATAATGGAGCATACAGACCCGGCCTTCTTGTCTCAAGGTGGAAGAATGCTGAAGGGCTGTTCTAGCTCCAGACTTCTCTAGATGAATCAGCTGAGGCCCCTGTTGCAACTTCCTCACAGGTCTACTTCACCTTTGCCTGTTACTGCTTTCCTCCCCTTTCACAAGTGTTGATACCTAATATACCTCCTGCAAGCAACTCTGGGAGTCCGAGTCTGCTTCTTGAGGAACCTAACATAGAAGAGTTGGTATTAAAAAGTTTCCTAGGAACGAATTCTAAAATGTGATGGATAACTGGTATTACATGGATAACTGACAGCCCCTGGCACATGGTTGTTGTAGAACAACAACTTTTCATTGGTGATGAACTGGGATGAAATACTGAGGGAAGAGGAGGCCCTGGAAGGTAGGATATCTCAGGTATTTGAGAGTTTTTGGTGGGGGAGCGTTGAAGGAGAATAATTATAAGAACATTTCAACCAGATTCCTGTGCTAGGAGTCATCTATGCACAAGAGAAAGACAATGAAAGGATGAGGGTGATTAATAAGCAATATAAGGTCAAATATGAAAGCCAGAGGATTTACTTGGCAGTAAATAAACAGACTCCTATCTCCCTAAACTAGAGGGTGGAAAACAGTGAGAATCAGGCCCGGTACTTAATTATAAGGATATCAGCACTTCAGTGAAGACTTAATTCTCATCCCCAACAGGTCTGATATGTCAAAGTCCGGGACCTGAATGAGAAAGTTTGTGTTCTCAAGACTTGGAGTGTGGACATTTGCATTGGTGCATTTAAAAATCTTATAGCTCATTATCACCTTGAGTCTATAAAAATAGCTACATTTCAATATTGAAGGCATCTCACCACCTTACTTAAAGACAACCAAGAGACCTGTTTCCTCAAAGGCTGCACCTGCCCCTTCAGAATCTACTTCCACACGCACTGGCTAATGGACCAATAATTAGAGTCAAGTTATGACATAAACCAGTTAAGGAAGTACTGGGCCTTCTAAAGAAGACAAGGGGCCCTGGCTGGTAGCTCAGTGGTTTAGAGCATCTTCCCGATATGCCAAGATTGCAGGTTTGACCCCCAGTCAGGTCACGTACAAGAGCCAATCAATGAATGCATAAATAAGTAGAACAATAAATGAATGATGTCTTTCTCTCCCTAAAGTCAATAAATAAAAATTTAAAAAATAAAATAAATAAGAAAAGGGGCTTTATAGTGAAATTGCTGCCAGATATAAGCAACATGTACCAGAATGAACTTATAAAATATATATATATATATATTTCAAATAAGACAAAATATAAAGTTGGATGAGGAAGAGTATATCAGGATAAATTCACTCTCTTGTAATACAGGATTTAATATCTTGATAAGGACAATAGAAAACAGTGCTAATATACTGCTGGGTGACCTTTTGTAGGCTTAGGAAGAGTAATAGCTCTCACAAAGTGAAGTAGAAATGTCAGGACTTCACTAGAAAACAGTGGAGGAAAGAATCAAAGGCTCGGAGAAGTGGGTATGCTGATGTGGATATACTATTTAAGTTTAGAAAACCTTTCCAGGTGGCTGTGTTTTGTAGGAAATCCCAGGAGACACTCTATTGACAGAAGTGGTAAAGAATGCACTGGTGTTGGGCCACAAGTCGAAATAAGAAGCCCAGACATGGCTGTCCTTTGAAGTCCTCAGCTGAGAGTAGGAGATATTACAGAACAGACTTTGATATCAATGGATATGTTAGAATCCCAAAACAATAGGTGCTAAGTAGTGGTATGGAACTATCAGAAGCAAGGTGGGCATGACATTATAATAAGAGGCAAGATTGAAATCGTAACCTATAGGACTTGACCTGCAGAGAGTTATAAAGATGGCTAATAGAACTCAATATTCTTAGGGGCAATATAGATGGGCAGTTAAATAGGGTAGGTCCCAGTCTATACCTTCTGAAATAATCAAGAATGGATAATTGTGAGGCTGAATCCAGGTTATTCAATATAAAATCATGACACTAGTTTTGAAAAGTGAACCAGTTCTCAAGCAATACACATTGACTAATGGGAATTCTGGGTTTCCATGAGGTAGAACTCTGATACAGAAAAAGCGTACAGGGTGCTGACTCTGCAGTTCTTCTCTGAATGGATCTCTGACCACTTGCTTATGTAGTTGTACATTGGGAAAAAGAATATTCAACATTTCAAGGAATATTGGATCCAGGATAGGAATTGACAGTGATATCCAAAAACCCAAAGTGTTATCATAGATCTCTGTCTAGAGTGTGGGGGGCATATAGAGGCAATAAATAAATTTCCCTCCTACATCTGAATCATTGTGTGTCTACTGGGTCTATAGACTTGTCTGGCTGTAATTTTTTTCCCATCATAATTTATTCCCCCTATACCCTCTTCCACCTCTACATACCACCTTCCCTCTCACAATTACCACACTGCAACCCATATCCATGAGTTCTTTCTCTCATTCTTTGTTTGGTTTGGGGTTTTTTTTGTTGTTTTTTGCTCAACCCCTCCTCATCCTGAACCCCTCACCCTCAACTATCAGCCTGCTCTCTATCTATGCATATGTCTCTATTTTGCATGTTAGTTCAGTTTGTTCATTAGATTCTACATATGAATGAAATTATATAGTACTTGTCTTTTTTTATCCCAAAATTTATAATTACAATTGACATACTTTGGAGATGGCAGAACTCTCACATTTATTCCTTGGTCTGTGGGGTATTGTTTGTATGGTTGTGATAGTCTATGCTTCTACTGTACTTTAGTTTCAGAAACATTCCAAAACTGAAGAATATTGCAATGTACAAAGAAATTGGAAATGGTCAACATAATGGTCTAATATTTTGTGTTAGAACAAGTATTTATCCTTCATATATTCAACTCGTAAGCTGAGAGATGTGTCCAATAAATCCCTGGCTTTTAAAACAAACGCAAAACCCACAATGTATTAGTTAGCCAAGAACACATTTATTCATTCTTTCCTCCACTGAACCAAATATTTATTGAGAACTCTAATGTAGTATGCTAGATGTTAGGTTAAGTTGGGAGCAAAAACACCTAAGCCCTTCATTTTTTTTTCCTTTAGTAATGAAATACAGAAAGTGTAGTTTACTTTATAAAGTCTTCTTAGCACTTTCTTTACATGTTCCATAATTCTCTAGTGTACCTTTGCAGCTTTTTTCAAAATCCACTTCTTTAATTTTTAACAACTCTCTTTCCTTCATAACCAGAAACCTTTAAAGCCAGAGTTGGTGCAACCAACTGATTTCTCTTTCATAAGTCCTATGACATTTCTTAGCTACTTATGGGTAGTGATATTTACCAAAACTTTATAAATGGAATCTGTAAGGCTAAGTCAGTTTATTTCCCCTTAGGCAAGGTGCCTAGGATTTTTTTTGTATATTTTGTTGATTATGATATTACAGCTGTCTCATTTTTTTCTCCCCTTTATACCCTCTGCCCTGTACCCTATCCCATCATTCCTATGAAACATTTTCCTGCCACCACTATCCCCAGCCCCACCCCTCCAAACCTCCCACTCTTCATGCTTCCCCCCTTTGGCTTTGTTGATGGGTCCTTTATGCATGTTCCTTGGTGACCCTTCTCCTCCCTCTGCACTATTATCCCCTTCACTACTCCCCTCTGGTTACTGTCAGTTTGTTTTTTATTTCAATGTTGCTGGTTATATTTTGCTTGCTTGTTTGTTTTGTTGATTAGGTTCCACTTATAGGTGAGATCCTATGGTATCTGTCTTTTGTTGCCTGGCTTATTTCACTTAGCATAATGCTCTCCAGTTCCATCCATGCTGTTGTGAAGGGTAGTGCCTTTTTCTTTCTTTCTGCTTTGTAGTATTCCATTGTGTGAATATACCATAGTATTTTTATCCACTCATTACTGTTGTGAATTTAGGTTGCTTCCAATTCTTGGCTATTGCAAATTGTGCTCCTATGAACATTGGGGTGCATAAGTTCTCTTGACTTTGTGTTTCAGGATTCTTAGGGTATAATCCCAGCAGTAGGATTGCTGGATTGAAAGGCAGTTCCATTTTCTGTTTTTGAGGTAATTCCAAACTGTTTTCCACAGTGACTGCACCAGTCTACATTCCCACAAACAGTGTACTAGCATTCTCTTTTCTCCACAACCTTGCCAGCACTTGTTTGTTGATTTGTTCATGATGGCCATTCTGACTGGTATGAAGTGGTATCTCATTGTGGTTTTAATTTGCATCTCTCTCATGTCTAGAGATGTTGAACAATCTTTCATATTCCTATGGGCCCTGTGTATGTCCTCCTTAAAGAAGTGTCTATTCAGGTCCTTTGTCCATTTTTTAATTGCATTTCTTACCTTATGGGTGTTCAGTTGTATGAGTTCTTTATGTAGCTTGGAGATCAAACCCTTGTCTGAGGTATCATTGGCAAATATATTTTCCCATACAATTGGTTCCCTTTTCATTTTGCTGATGTTTCTTTAGCCATGCAGAAGCTTCTTATTTTGATGAAGTCCTATTTGTTTATTCTTTCCTTTATGTCCCTTGCTCTTGGGGACATAAAGGTGAAAATATTGCTGTGTGGAATATCAGAGATTTTCCTGCCAATGTTCTCCTTTAGGACTTTTATGGTGTTGTGACTTATATTTAAGTCTTTTATCCATCTTGAGTTTATTTTTGTGTGTGGTGTTAGTTGATGGTAAAATTTCCCTTTTTTTTACATGTAGCTATCCAGCTCTCCCAACACCATTTGTTGAAGAGGCAGTTTTTACTCCATTTTATGCTTCTGCCCACTTTGTTGACCATGAATTGACCATAGAGACATGGGTCTATTTCTGGGCTCTCTATTCTGTTCCATTGATCTATGTGTCTGTTCTTGTGCCACTACCAGACTGTTTTGATTACAGTGGCCTTATAATATAGTTTGATGTCAGGTATTATGATCACTCCAACTTTTTTCTTCTTTTACAAAATTACTGCAGCTATTCAGGATCATTTATGATTCCATATAAATTTTTGAAATGTTAGTTCTATATCTGTGAAATATGTCTTTGGTACTTTAATAGGGATTCCATTGTATCTATAAATTGCTTTGGGTAGTTCTTCCAATCCCTGAACATGGTATATGCTTCCATTTATTTGTGTCTTTCTTAATTTATTCCTTCAGTGTTGTGTAGTTTTCTGAGTACAGGTCTTTAACTTCCTTGGTTAAGTTTATTCCCAGGTATTTTATTTTTCTTGTTGCTATAGTAAATGGGATTTTTCCCCTGATTTCTGATTCTGATATTTCATTGTTGGTGTACTAAAATGCCTTCAATTCCTGAATATTGACTTTGTATCCTGCTGTTTTGCCAAATTCACTTA
>PVJD01015600.1:0-24277 GCA_004026545.1 Mormoops blainvillei
TTATCGCTGAAGAAGGGGGTGAAGGTTAGAAGGTGAGAGCAAGAACGGGGAAGGAGGTTTGTGGGGAAAGAAGTGAAATGAATAGCCTAGCAGAGAATGGGACAGTGCAGACCTTGTGAGGACCCGTGTCCCAGTTAATTCAGACTTGCCATCTCTCTGTTCCTAAGAAGTGTGTCAGCTGCTTTTAATGTTTTTTTATTTGGATTGAAGTTGGTTATTCCTATCAGTTACCGAAAACTTAATCTCCGTGTATAATTCAAATGCGTTTAAAATGCCCTCGAGCACTGTAGCTTTGCTGTTGTAAAAACTGAAGATCTTTTATTCAGTATTCTCCCAAGGACGCAGTCCAAAAATGTACATAATTTAATGTAGTGCAGTGCTTGAGAGTGGGAAATTTGAGCCAGACCCTTCACTGTTAGGATTTTTTTTTTTGGCCATATGAGCTAAGAGCAGTTACCCATGGCATTGTATGAGTATTAAATAAAACATTGAGAACAGTAGTGCTAGTTGTAAAGACCTATTATTCACACCTCCTTCTTCCATGTTGAGCAGAGTGAGCATGAAACAAATTCCCAGGTGGAAGTAAGTAGCCTCTTTGAAGTCCCATTTCTCCCTGTAGGTCCCTTCAGTTCATCTGCAATATATGAAAGTGTAAAACTCAGATATATCATTTTAGCCTTTTTTTCTGTTCCGTAAGGTAGGCGCAGATCCCACCTGCTGTAACAGTCACTGGTACCTTTCTTTCGGTTTTGAGTTGACCGATGGCCTCCAGCAAGGATGCCTTCCTTACTTGGCAGGCAGGAGCGGCTCTAGTGACACCTCTTGGATGGCTCTTCGTAGGTTTGCCGCCAAATGAGCGCAACACCAAGAACTGGCGGGACGCAGTAGACTCGAAGCGTGAATACAGTCCTCCGTGTCATGACTAAAACGCCTCATTAAATGTTTCTTGCTTTTGAGATGAGGGAAAAAAGATGATCTCTTCTATATTTACCTTAAACTAGAAACTTCTTCTAAGTTGGTGGTTTTATTAGTTTTTTACAGACTCAACAAGTTTATATATATTCTGAGGAAGCATGGCATTTTGGGGATGTTCATTTACTGATACACTAGCACCCTAGAAAAAAATTCAGAAGTGCCAGAGGATTAAAGCTAGTAAGCACAAAATGAAGGCTCTGTTTTACTGAGGCTGGGAGAGATCTACTTGTTAAAATGAGACACTTTGTAAAGTAGTTCATTGTAATTGAGGCCCAGTGAACCATGGGCCCATGACATGGGAGCTAACAGAATAAATCTTTTGTGAAAGCAGAGGAGTCATGGAATATTGGGTCCGGTTCTTAGCTATTTTAGTTAAAAAGCATTTATTGATCATGTCCTGAGTGCAAAGCCCTGTACAGGGTGCTATGGGGAGGGTAGAAAGGAAGTAAAGACCAGGCTTCTGCCCTTGAAGTGTGGGGTAGGGGCGGTATAAAATTTTAGATTTACAAGAACCGCGTTTAGGCTGTTCTCCCCGTGTGTTCATGCACGAAACCAGAGCGGTGCTCTGCAGCGATCACTAAATGGTGCTATGACTTGCCAGCAGACAGGCAGCGCTGGGCGGCCATAACAAAACACTGACTGGGTAGCGTACAAACGCAGAAACGTATTCCTCACGGTTCTGCAAGTGCAAGTCCGGGTGCCAGCATGGTTGCCTTCTGGGGAAGGGCCCCTTCCTGGGCCCCGACCAGTGCCCTCACTGTGGTCTCACGTGGCGGCGGAAGGCCGAGGGAGCTCTGTGGGGTCTCCTAGCCTCACGCCCCCTTGTGACCGAAGCACCTCCTCAAGGTCCCACGTTACCACCCTCACTTTCAGGGGAGGCCACCTAAAGGGAGGCGGCAGCTTCTGGAACTTGGCTACAAACCCACCTGGGGTGGTGTGGAGCTGGGGAAGCCGGGGACAGTGCGGTGCCCGCTGTGGGCACTCATCTTTGAAGGAAACCAGAGGACAGTGCCAACGGAAGGGTCCTTCTTCCCTTCTTCAGGGTCCTTCCACGGACAAGGCCTCGCGTTTAGCCTGCTAGCGAGGGAGAGGTAATTAGCACATTCAGCCCCAGGACACAGGGCGGGCCAGGACGTGTAGATTCGAGCCAGGAGGCAAAAATTGGTAACTAACAGAAGTGATCAGCTTACAAGAAATTTAGGAATATACCAAGTGATCGCATTAGATATGATCAGCAAAATTCACAATGTGGATAAACAGCCTAGTTCTTCCAACAAGTAAATTGCAAGGAAAGCAATAAAAAGAAATGGGAGGGGAACCTGGGTTATAAGAGACTTAACAGACATGTGTGCGACCCTAGTTTGAATTCTCATTTAAATAAACCAAGTACGAAAATGTTTTGATACACGAGAATATTTGAACACATCAAATAATTTCTTTAAACAATCATTGTTCATTTTTTGGATGTGATAATGATACTGTGTCTTTAAAAAAGACATAGATGAGATGATACAACATCTAGGATTTACTTCAGTAACATTTTTGTTGCCTTTGTTTTGAAAAAACTCTAGAAGAATGTGAACATCATTTTTCTTAAGACTACAAAAATTATTATAATACAGTAGGCCCCTATCTCAGCTGTGTACCGAAGTTATCATGAATGATGACCTGTCTTTAAAATAATCTAATTTTGAGTCCTGTTCCTGAGTTTTGTTTATAATGAGCTGTTAGAAATTTATGATGAAGGTAACTGGCATTTACAGAGACATATTCCATGGCTATCCTCATGTGCACGTACTTTGACGTGGTAGCTTATGATGTGAACAAAAGTGTCTTGTGCTTTATGGGATAGTTAATATTGTCTTATGGAAGAAAGAAAATCAGCTATCACTTTCAGCGGTCTTGTTGACACAGACAAATGTTTGCTATCCGTAAACCTGAATATGCATCCTTCTGACATATTTACTGTTTCTATAAACCGTGGTATTCTTACACATTTCAGAAATGTGACTTCTGTAATATTTATCCTCTGCTGATATATTATTTATAGCACAGAGTTGTAAATTCTGAGAAAAATTCAGATCAAAACAACTAGAACTTCCCAAGACACCATATTTTGGCTATCAATCAGTGCTTTTATTAATTCCTGAATATTTTTGAAATAAAAGTCTTTTATAGTCAATTTTCTAGCGTGCTTCAGTCCTATGACTTCAACTCTTATTAATTTACTTTCGTAGCTAAAAGTAAAGTATTGGAAATTTATAAAGTTCCAATGTCATGATATAGGTAATCAAATTGAGTGCCCACAGATATTGATGACTCCCGTGGGTGGGGGAAAGGCTGAGCAGAGGGGGCTTTGGGGCATTCTTTGTTAAATTTAGTAACATTTAGAACAACTTTTTAGGGGTTTCGCAAATGGTTGCAGGCAACTCATTCTTGTCCTAAAACTATGGTAATTTGTGTTTGAGCCTATGAATGTCAAGAACGGTGATCTCCCTTCGATTTCACCCTACTTGCGAGCTAACGAGCCAGCCGGCTGCAGTTGCCCGGACGCTGGCACGAGGCGGGAGACTCCTAGGTCAGAGGCGAAGGGCGCTTTATTACTTACAGTAGCCAAGGGATTAGCGTTTTTGTGCTAGTTTTCTGGACCGCATTTCCCAAAGGAGGATGTGAAGAGGGGCTCAGATGACGGTGCCTTCTACGGGCGGCACTACAGAGAGGAAACCCAGAGCTGTGACTTGCCAGTATTTTATTACATAACAGGAAGTGAGTGCCCTGTTAGGAGACAGGCTGTTTCCTGTGGTGAAATGTAAGTGTGGCTGCACTTTGCTGCGGAGGCAAAGCTGCCTTTGTCTTCCATACCATCCCCGGAGAGGTGGTCTGGGGAAAACAGTTGATACCTCCTCATTTGCAGAAACATGCGCGACCTATGGAGACCCAGTGCGGCTGGCTTGCCCCAAGGGTCTGTACAAAGCTAAGGTTCATCAAGGTTTCATTGGACAGCGCTACAGAACGGCCTTGCGTTTTGTTGCTGACAGTGGCACCATGTGTTTGCTTCTGCATAGCTGGCGTGGAGATGGAACAGTGGCAGCCGCCCAGCGGGCTTTAGGTTTGGGCTCAGCCAACGGCTGCGTGGGCCAGTGACTTTGCTGAGTGGGGGACAGAGTTTCACCAAAGGGCTAGCTGCCACTTTTTCATGGAAAGCTGAGATGCCATGGGGATATGCCAGCTGGGCCTTGAGTGTGTCATTCCTGTTTGCCAAGTGAGGCTTGCTGGGCCCTTCCCACCTGGGTAGTCACTGGGCCCGACTTGAATCGTCCCTCATTGGGAATGCCAGGCCAGAGAGTCACCAGGCCTCGGGGCTCAGGCAGTCAGGTTCAACGAGAGCCCAGCAGTGAGCTCGTAGCTGCTTTTTGAGAGGGATGCCCCTGCTGACCGTGGCGCCGAGGCGGCAGGCGCAGAACTGCAGTGCAGAGCTCTGGCTGGAGGCGGCCCTCCTTCGCTCAGTGGTAAAGCAGTGGGAGAAGTCCTCCGTCACAGAGGCCTGTGGCTCAGAGGTCCCTGGGGCTGTGGAGCCCCTGAGGCGGGGCGTGCGCCACAGCTTGTTGGGTGGCTGCCGCCAGGGCTTTATTTGCGCTGTATCAGAGGATGCTGGTTCGTAGGTAGATTTAGCTGATACAAAGTACAGAGCAGGATGCTCAGGTGAGGCACATAGTGTCTCCAGAACCTATAGAGCCAGTGAGGCATCGCGCCTCCTTGTGGTGGGGACTGGAAAGACAGCAGCTCGCCTGCCTTCTCTGCCAGAGGGATTGAGCGTGGATGCCCACCTTGTCCCAGGGCATAAACCTGGAGATGGCTCTTGCACACCTTTGGTTGATCTTTGCTGGCAGAGGTGTGAGGTAAGGTGGGGCTTCTGTCTTGTAACCAGCAGGCTCTCTTCTATAGTGAGGACTTTGGGTGCCAGAGGACACTAAATCTCTCCAGGGGTGGCAGATAACCTGAGGCGTTAGGTTCTCCCAGGGATGTACCTGGAGACCTTGCACATGGATGTGAATTCTTCCTGGGCATCAGGTGCCTGTGGGATAGGCAAGAAGGTGCAGCCAGGTGCCGTCAGATTGTAGCGGGTTCAGTTACACTCAGACGGCTGGAATAGTCAGGGACACTGAGCTGTCAGCGGCGGCGTCTTGTCTCACGGGCCACGTGGGGCTGGTGGGCGAATTGAGACTCTGCTTCTCCTACGGCCCCTCCCCGCTGCCTCCACATCCTTAACGGAGGCTGATTTTCCGCTTCCTCTTGGAATGCAGTTTCGTTTCTGTTGGGCCGCGACAGGGAGAGGAGATGGGGACAGTTTACATGTTTGGCCGGCACAGGCTACATGCCGCTCTGCCTCACCTGGTTAAATCCCTCCTGCACTTGTGGGACCGTGAAGTTCAGGCCTTTCCCGCAATTCCTTCCTGCTGCGTGTCGGACGCAGACGTGAGAACAGCAGTACAGAGGTGAGCCCCCTAAAAGGCCACCTACTCTGCTCCAGTGGGGGTCCTTCTGTCTCCCAAGCCTTCCAACCGTACAGACACCGTGGAAAAGATGCTTCAAACGAAGGCATCAGGACGGGCAGGAAGGCGAGCGGCCCCGCAGGCCCGTCTCCCGGCAGCAGACACTCCGGTCCCGGTGGCCGTGCGCTGTGCCTGCGGTCGGCGGTTTCTCTCTCGCCCCTGTTGTGTTGTCAACATGCCCGCGCCCATTTCATGTCTTCCCAAATTTGCCAGAGTTTTGATTCACTTACGTTTTTCTCCTTTAAATTTTTATGGGTCAGCGCTGTTACCTCCAAGTCTTTCTGAGAGCGGGGCAGGCCAGTTATGAGGCTCGGTCTGACTGAGGCATACCCTGCCCCCGCCCCGACCTCTGGGCTTTGCTTTTTGCTCGCCGTGCTGGCTTGGGCTCCTCCAACTCCTTTTAACGTCTCTTATTGCAGTTCTTCTTATTCAGCAGAGCTTTCTGTTGGTATTTATTCATTTGTCAACTGTGATCAACTGCTTATTATATGACGGTCACCTTCTAGGCCCTGAGACTTCAGCAATGAATGAACAAGAAAGACTTTCTCCCCCCGGATCTTCGTGCTCTGCCAGACATGTGCGAAGCATCACATATTCTTTACCCTCACGGCCGCCTACTGAGAGCAGCGTCGACCCCCCGCTCTTTCACTGAGCCCTGGCGTCCCGGGGTGGGTGGCCCTGTTCGGCTCCGGTGCATCCCCCCAGCACACACAGACAGACGCACACACGCGATACTGCCTTGCTTTGGTCCACCCGAATTGGAGAAAGAAGGCAATACGCATATATATTTTAAAGAACAAGTTACTTCACTTCCTAAATTTGTAGGCATGTTTTATGTGTATGAGCATTTTTTAAAGGGACATCATCCACAGTGTCCCTTAGAAATCAGTGACTCAATGACCTTCTCCAGAAGCTACACCAAGTAAAAACTGGGAGTAGCACTTACAGCCAGGCAGTTTTTCTAGGTGCCAAAGGTATTTCCTCCTCACTACTAATTAAAAAACTCACCCAGTGACTTTTTACTCACATTTTATTTAAGTCAAAGTATGACCATCTTCTAGGAGTTGTGCAGAAAGGATTTTGCCTTACGCCAGTGATTCTCGGGCACGCCAGGATTCTTGCCAGAGGTGGCAGGTCCACTTGGACACGAAACCCTGCCTGCGAACTGAATGACCATACGCATGTGCCCTCGAGATAAATAGACAGAAAGCCCTTGAAGTGTTATTAGTGCATGGTGTTTTGTTATATGAATAGTCTCTGATGAGATACTAAAGATAAACACTTTTAATATTCCAGAAGGAGTTTGAAAAAATTAGTAAAATTGTATACCCCAGAGAAGGGAATTAATGGGCAGGGGGCTGGAGAGACAGACTTATGATTCACTCTATATACCATCATGTCTTGTTACATTAGTTCCAAGCACATTGCTTATAAATAAAATCGGAAAATACCCTTATAATTTTGATCAATGGGAAGCAATTCTACGATAGTTCTAAAAGCCTTTGCATATCTTAAGATTTATTGTTGCTTATTCATATACAAAGGAAAGGAAAATACACTATTATTATATGGAGTGAATTTGTCATAAAACTCAGTGTAAAAGTTTAAAAATTGACTACACTTCAAACCTTATATTGCTCTTGGAAAATCTTTAGTATTCATAATTACAGAATGAGTTTAAATATCATACTTTTAAAAATTATTTCAGGTTTCTGAAAGTTTGGCCGCAAAAAGGCATAGCAAACAAAGTATTTAACAAACAAAAGAAAATGATTTTTTTTAACACCAACCAGTGGAAGAAACTGACCCCAGACCTTCTAGTTTAGAGATATTTCATGGATACACAGTGTAAATCTGTCTTCAAAACTAAATCCTCTTGGTCTTAATATCTTTTCCAGAAATATTATGAGCACCATAGGTGTCCAATATCAATGTCAGTTGCTTAATGAATTTTGGATAAATGGGCAAACGGAATATAAAAACCAATCAAAAGTCTCGCAGTTGGCTGACTTAGAACAAGTTCTGACATAATCACTTAGATAGGTGCATACTTGCTTTTAAAAAAGGCATTAGGCCCTGTCTGGTGTGGCTCAGTTGGTTGGGCATTGACCTACAAACCGAAAGGTCGTGGGTTCAGTTCCGGGTCAGGACACATGCTGGGATTGCAGTTAGGAACGTGTGCAGGAAGCAGCTGATCAGTGTTTCTCTCTCACATCAATGCTTTTCTCTCTTTCTCGCTCTGGAAGCAATAAAAGAAAAAATTAAATATAAAAAATAATAGGTATTAGAAACCTGTTATGAGGTTCTCAGAAAAACAACATCTTCATTTCTGCTTAAGGAGTTAAATTTTATTTTTTATAATATTTTCCCCAGGAAGAAAATACTTGTTGTATTTCCTTTTAATTTTATTACATTTATGGTTAATACTAGGTCTGTCCAGAAGGTATCCAACCATGTAATATGAAAAAGACATTCACTGAAAAAGATACAAGAAACACTGTATATAAGACAGTGACACCTCAGTCCCCTTCAAAGTAGGCACCTTGGGACCTCACACAGTTCTCCCCATCACCATCAGCTGCCCTGTAATATTTTCCTGTATCTCATTGATGGTCTGAAATCTCTTCCCTTTCAAGGGTGGTTTTAGTTTTGGGAAAAGCCAGAAGTCTCAGGGCACCAAATCGGGGCTACAGGGGGACTGAGTTATCTGGGGGATGTGATGTTTTGCCAAAAAACTCTGCACAAGATGTGATGCTTGAGTGGGTGTGTTGTCGTGATGAAGCTGCCAATCACCAGTTGCCCACAGCTGCGGCCTCCTGAGTCATCTGAGTAGTTTCTGCAGAGGAATGTTTGCACTTAACGCAAAACTGGATGTAGATTCATTGCTCTACTCACTCAGTCACTTGAATGAGACAGCCACACAGTACACATGCTCACTCAATGGCATCTACCACCCCCACTGACTAGTACAGTGAAGTCGTCATTGTTCACACATGCTCATTCCAGTCCATGCTCTTTGGCTTCCTGGTTACATCAATGTTGCACAAACCGTTCTCGTTATCTTACCAATGGCTGGACTTTTTCCAGACAGACCTCGATATTTTCTTACATCTCTATTCTCCCATACTTTCTATTTCTTTATTTTGTGTTTTGTATTATGCCTGTAATGGAGCCTTTTTCAGGTACTATTTTGTACAATTGCTTGTATTGAATTAGTTTACTTTTAATTTGTCTCTATATCCCTACCTTTACTACTTTCCTTCCTCCCTTTCTCTGTTATTATAATATCTTCAAACCTCTGGATATTCATTAAAGAAAATCTCCATTGATCCTTACATATAATCTTGAGCTGGTTGTGCCATAATTCAATATTCTTTTTCTTTAATGATCCTACTTATCCTCAAGTGTCTTTGAACTCCGTTTTTAAAATATATTTAGCAATGAAAAATTTCCTGGGTTGGTTCAGACTGGTGTGGATTTCCTTTATGATTGTATGGGCTTATATACGTCCATACAGATTCTTCCCTGAAGGAAACCTTCTCAAAACAGGCTCATGATTGGAAATTGTTACAGGTTAGGGGACACATGAATTTCTCTTTGGCTAACAGTGGGGTATCGGAGAAGGTCCCTATTAAATATGACCCTTGAATGTGATTCAAGTACATGGAATTTTCCCCTTTTCTCTAATCCTCTCAAATAACTTAGTTTTAAATTTGAATGAATCCATTTTATAGTTACTTTTATTCAGATGTAATTTTAAATTTATTCAAAAACAGTTGGTGGTAGTTATACTTTGAAAAATGGATAGGAGTTATTAACTCTTTAGGTTAATAATAGTTTTGGCAAAAAATTTCAGGATACACTTGGCCCTGAGGCCACACACTCCAATCATAGGTTTATTCTTATACTTCTGTTTATTTGATTTCTCTCACACAGTCTTACATTGATCATCTGTCGTCTTCTTAATTCTGGGCTGTTTGAGGGCAGGTGTAATATTTCTGACTCTGATGTCTTTATGCCAAGATCATAAAAATGCTAAGCACAATAAAATGTGTTGAATAAACAGATGGATGAGAAAATTGAGGCCCAGAAACTGACTTCTAAAGAGCTACAGGTACATAGTGAGTGTTTATTATTTATTGGGTGATGCAGATAGAGATGTCTTCCAACCTGGTGGAGCTGGGGTTCAGCTAATTACGGCACAAAGCCCCACTGTGTGCCTGTGTCTGTCTCAGCTTGAGCTCCAGAGTAGTAGCGAGGAAGTGTAGGAGAGGTGTGATGGGTGACTCCAGTAGCCGAGATGCAGTTCATTTGTCCTTTCAAGAGTTTGCCATTTGGCCGTCAAGGTAAAGAATAGTTCTGTGATTTCATTCATGTTGCTGCATGATTCCCAATGTAGATGCTTCTCAGTAACTGTTTCCCTCTCTCGCCCTGATCTGCCCCATGGTACTAAGAAATAATATATTTCACCTTGGGATGGGCCCCACGCGTCGTTTTTATTTGTTTCATAACTTGATATGTTTGGACTAATCAAAACACGTTTTCCAGTCAGCCTCATTACTGTGTGTCTTAACTCTCTACCCCAAGTTTATCCAGCCTCGTTTGAGCTCTGTTACATATAGCTCTATCACACTCTTTCATAGGTATCCCTCGTTTTTTTCGGTGCTAATGACCTTGCTGAAATCTGATAAAAAACTTTTGCCCACTACTTTTTGTTCCTTCCTCCGATAAAATCCTGTTCAGAAAAAGGAGGACATCTTCGAATGAATAACCGATTATTTGGGATTTATTTCACTTTCTCTAATAGGTATTAAAGGAAAAAATTATTCAAACTGTTAAAGAAAAAAAAAACAACTGCTCAACTAACACTTGTTAAAGGACAGTAAGACAGACTTTATTCCAGAAAGGCCACAGCAGTAGGTGGAGGGACCCTTGCAGTGCGGTCCTGTGCGAGGGAGTGGGGCTGGACTCAACTTGGAACACAGCACAGCCAAGTGGGGATTGATAACCACACATCAGGGTGGGGGTCAGTGGGTGGGCAATTACTAAGGAAACATCTGTGGGAAGGGGGATCCTGGCCAAATCCGTGTAACAGGATTTCTGCCGAAGGCAGGCCAGGGGCCCGGGTTATCAACCCTAGCAACGCGCGCGCGTGCGCTTGTGTGTGTGTGTGTGTGTGTGTGGCGGGGCAGGGGCCGCTGATGGAGGACGAGGGACCTGATCACATGTGGAGCGAGGCAGGTAATGTCTCAGCGGACTGAGCAGGATTCACGTTATAGTTGGACAGTGCAGAGGTGACCACGGAGGTCCCAGAGGTCAGGCAGAGTTGAAGAAGACACTGTAATAGGAAAATCCATAACCTCAGTCATTACAGTTGCCTACAGTGTCTGATCAATTGTCTCTACAAGTAAATTTTTTGTTTTTCTTTGAAACCTTTCATCATTTGTAGGTGCCCCTTGTACTGTACTAAGTCATATGTATGAGCGAAGTAACCCTTATCTCCTGTGCATTCTTTCTGTTTTCTTTATTTTTAAATTTATATATGCAGTCTTTCTTGAAATGTTAACATACCGAGGGGTTTAGAAATAACCCTTTTTTCCAGTTTATCTGGCCCTTTATTTAAAAAAAAAGATTTAATATACTTTCTATTGAAAAATTTACCTTAATTATTATTTTAAATTACTTTTTAAAAAAGAAATTCATTGACACAGAATTTCAAATCAGCAATTGTTTTATGTCTTTTCAGTTGATACTTAATTTTTTTTTAATTTTATTTATTGATTTTAGTGAGGGAGGGAGGGGGAGAGAAAGAGAGAGCAGAGAGAGAGAGAGAGACATCGATTTGTTCTTCCACTTATTGATGCATTCATTGGTTGCCTCTTGTTTGTGCCGGGATTGGGGATCGAATCTACAATCTTGACATTTGAGGATGGTACTCCAACCAGCTGAGCTACCCAGTTAGTACGTATTGAGCTGCTGCTTGGTGCTCCATTTTGTGTGAGCCTCTTTGAGGAGAGCATAAAATACGTCCATTCATGAGGTTTTACCCTCGCATGCTTTCTCACTTTCTGTTTCCATGGATCCTTGGAGACATTTTTCTGTCACATTCTAGGTGTCACAACCTTCCTAAAATTGAGACAGCCTCTTGCAATCACTGTCAGCCAGGTGGCAGTCATGACCTGGTTGTATGAAAAATATTGTTCTTTGAACCTAAGGCTTGGCTTGGATTTGATGAAACAAATATCACTTTAAAACATAAAATAATATATTCATCTATAATTTGGAAAACAATTTTTAAAGGTTGATGAAGGAAAAATAATAGTATGAAAGGGAAACTTTATTTACATTAGTAATCAGGAAAATTGAAGACACTCAGACAACAGGACTTTTAAATGCTGAAATCCCCACCAAACTTTCCTTTTATCCTGAGGTCACTTTAATTTTCCCATCTGTTCTCTGTTCCTTCCAAGGGTTATAGGCAGCCTGTTATTCTGTCAGAAACACAGTGGTTGTTGTTGGGTAAATGAGAATCTTTCAATTTGCTGAGTTTTTTCTAAATCAAACTCCAGGGCTCAGCCTCTGGGTTTGCAAGAAGTACAGTAATAAGCAGAAATCACATTAGATGTGGCGGGGGTGGGGGGGCTGCTTACAGGGCCTTTGGTGTGGAAGTCTAGCTTCGTTTTGCCATTTGGTAAATTGCTTCTCAAGCTTAAATTTTTTCTTTGGCAAAATGGAAAAAGTAATAGAATCTTCCCCATTATTTGCAGGGATTAAGTGAAACAGTGCACGTACAATACTTCAGTTTCCAACTGTACTTTTTTTTTTTTTTAATTCTTGTATTCAGTGCGTACTTACCGAGCAAGCCTCTCCTCTGTGCCAGGTACTGAGGATACATCAGCGAGTAGGAGGATGAAGATTCCGATCCTCTCTGAGCCCTTTCCGAGAGGGGAAAATGTCTCGATACATAGAGCAGGCAGTAAATGTTACCTTACTGTATAGGAAGTTATTGCATAACACAGTTTACGTAACTGTGTAGCTTGCTGTGCAATCAAATAATAGCATCTTATTATTCTTTTGGGGTTGACAATACCCGGGGACGGAGAGCTCTAATTGTCTCCTCACGCGGCCCTACCTTATGTCTCCTGCTTCCTCAGCGCCCAGAGGAGGGAACTGCCAAGAGTTTCAGGGGACAGCTTGCTGTGTTGGCAAGCACTTATTATTCAGTTGCTAATGGGATAAATTCTTTGACTTTTACATCCAGGTATGAGTTAACCTACTGTCTTTAGGCTTCACTCATAATCCTCTTCAGAAGTCCTTTTTAGCTTGTTTTGAGAAGCCTCATTTTAGAAGTCTGAGCTACTGAAGTCATAACGCTGAAGAGCAGGAGTTAATTAACCAAAATAATGCTAAAAACGGTTTCACTTTAACTTTGGCATGCGAAGCCCAGAGATGACATCACAGCCGCACAGCCGCCCGGAGCGCGCTGACACCGGCCTAAACGGCAGGGCCGGTGACGGCCGTGTCAGTGGCGGCTGGGGTGCGGGATCAGTTACTCAGTCCTGTAGAGTCTCTGGCCGAAGTTAATGGGGGTCAGGGGGGAAAGCTAGGGATGGCTGCTTAAAATGGTCTGCAGTATGTTTTACTGTGCACCTCCTCTCTAGCTTTTCCTGTGGCCAGTCCCTTGTTAAAAAACAGACCGAGGCACATTAAAAATTTTCAAGAGTTTATCCGAGCGAACATCTATTTGAGTCAGGCAGAGCCAAACCGACACTGGTTAGGGTGTTCCCGGGACGGGAGCTGGGGAAGAGGCAGTTTTAGGGCAGACTCGGAGGCCAAATAAGAAATTACTTGATTGGTTATAGCCTAAGTGGTTGCCCTAGTTGGCTGGTTGCGATTGACTGTTCTTAAAGTTCTTCCTTTTTGGAAAAGAAGGCGGGCATACCCTCCGTTGCTTCTGGCTTAGGATTGGTTGACTTCCCTGGGATACCAAGGCACTGCAGCTGCTGCTGGTGGGAGTGGGGGAGAGGGTTCTTGCGCAGGATAGGGAGAAACGCGTTTCGCCAACCCACGTGTGGGAGACTGTGGCGTGGTAAGACCCATCTGGGTGGAAGGCTGCCCCAGTGTTTCGCCTCTGTGTGTCCCGCCATGGAAGAAGTCCAAAGCAAAGACCGGCACCCAGAGTCTCTGTTTCGCATTAAAGATGGGCCCATGCCAGCCTTCCCACCCTCCGGCTAGCGCAGCTCGCGTTCCTGGCTGCGATCTGCTGTGCTGCCGCCTGGGCCCGCGTTCGGAGTCCGCACAGCCCTTGGCCCCGAGGCGGCCAAGGCCGCGTGGTTCTGGAGAGAGAGCATGTGAGTGCGCAGGGCGAGTGCAGGTCGGAGAGACAGGGAGAGAGAGAATTTCTTTGTCCCCTGGGATTATAGTAGCTCAGGTTTGGGGCAGACCAGGAGCTTTTTCAGAATAACCAGCCAACCGCCCAAGCCTTCCTGGCCTTCTGATGGGTTCACTCCCTAGTTAGAGCCACAGGCCTCTGTGGTCGAGCACCAGCCTCCGTGCTGCTTTGACTTCCGCTGCTCATGTGCTTACCTCCCCCGTCCGGGCCCCCTCAACAGCCTGGCTTCAGAGGGGGAAGGAAGAGACCTTAACTCCTTGTCTGGGCGACGCTGTGGTCCCCTGGAGTGTATGAAGCTGCAGCTTCCTGGTAAAGCAAACAGGCTTTTGCTCCCTTGTCCATTATGCTCAACAATGTCTAATTCCCTTTGCTTCCTTCCTGGTTAATAATTAGCTACGTATCTACGTGACACAGCCACACACCTGTAATGGCCTCCTGGTTTAATTACTGTAACACCTCTTTTCCCCTGTTCACAATATTGGACACTCTTTTGAGCGTGTGTTTGGCGCTTTTTGCTTTACGGTGTTTTCTCTTGCTGGAGTGCCTTACCTTGCCCACCCGGGGCGCGTATTCACCCTCCGCCGCTCCTGGAATGAGTCGTCTGTGGCACTTGCCACTGTTCACCTGGAATAGTAACTTCTTTATTCTACTAGCATTTTAAAATTAAAATGATCATTAAATTTTATTTAAATACAGTCAAGAACGATAAAACTATTTTCTCTTTTAAAGTTCCCTGAAATATAGGGATCCAAAGCATTATGATTCTTTTTCAGAAGCAGTTGTTGCTAAAGAAATTCTCCAACTGAGTGCTAAATACTCAAGAAATTTGAGAGCCATTTGTTAGCTTAAAACTGGCCTTGGTGGGGTATTGACAGCATGGAAATTGGCAAAGGCTAGAAATCAGAGTATCCCCGACCTGTACCTCTTTGGGCCAGGGGTTTACAGTGCAAGGTTACTAACATTTATCACCTTATAATGTTGTTGGTACTCCCGTACATTCTCATGTGCTTCCTTTAAAGGTATAGAAAGAGGTAAAGTTATAGTCAGGCCCGTGGATGTGTGCCCAGGATATTAAAACCACTTTGTATGTATTCCGATAGGGGAAGGGGAGGAAAAGAGCCACTGGGTTTTCTTTGTTTGCACCTCCTTTCCGTCCACATTGTCTCCGGGGGACGGGGTGGGGGTGTGCGTGTGTGCACGCGCATGTGTGTGTCTGTGGTGGGGCATAGTTCAGATGGAAACCTTCCAGGCATTTGCAACACAATTATAAGCTTTATTGATTATTAACTGGCCTGAAGTCTTTGGAGTGTTTCTTCCCCTTCCCCCCTTGATAATCAATGTCTGACTTTATAATGAAAGCCAGAGAAGTAGAATCCCATTTGCAGCTGACCTAGAAATGGACCACGTGCATTAAGTTAGGGGCTGTTCGTTGAGCTTGCTGCGATACAGGCGACCTCGGGGTCCGGGGACCCAAAGGTCCGACCCCCAGTGGATTCTTGGCTTGCTCAGGAAAGAATTCACATTCCAGTCCACATAGTTTAATGTGAAAGAGGGTTTATTAGTGAAGCAGTGAGACAGAGTTGGGCCACTCCACCGACAGAGCAGCCCCTCCCTGGTGCGATTTGCTCTTCTTATTGAGACTCATTTAGTGGAAGGACGAGGCCTTCAAGAAGGGGGAGGAGTAGTCAGGACTTCCGGGGAAAGGGGTGGAGACTTCTCTTATGAGCTCTCTTGGCCATTCTGTGTTCTTACACGGGTTTTCTGCTTCCGATCTTGGGGAATGGGTGGTGTGGTTTAGTATGACAGTATACAGCAATGAGCATATAACGAGGCTAGGGGTTACCACAAGGTGAATGCCACGTTGGATTGAACTTGTCTTTTGCTGGTCCGAAGCCTTCAGTCCACTGGAGGTTGGTCTTACTCTCTGCTTGACAGTCCCTGCAGCCCTTATCAGTTATGGCCCTTCCACAGCATACCCCCATCTTAGCGATGGTTTGTTCTTTGCAGAAAAAAGTGTTCTAAAGTTTTGTTTCTGTTCATACAAGGCATGGTGACATTGGAAGCAACTTTGCAATACATAGAAAGTCTTGAAGATTAATTGGGAAGAAACTGAACTGTAATAATTTCAGAATGTTCTTAGTCGTTCCTGTGCCTGTGTATATGTTTAGTTTTGGGGGGCGGGGGTAACTGGTTCAGCAATGCAGGAAACAGCACAGTGAATGTTTTCAAAGTTCAAGTAGAGACAGTGACTTCATGATGCCCTTGTGCCAGGGCCCAGACTAAATTTTGAAGGTGAAAGGGATGAATGACTTACTTTTTTCTATAGACCTAAAGTGTATAAACTGTTTTTAAATGAGAAGCATATAACTATTGTTAGCAGGAAGAGTTAAATACTGTGGTTTATAAGTGAGAATGATTAATAAATTTGCTCACAAGTTCTAAGGGGGTTAAATGGTAATAGAAAAAAATACAATAAAATTTTTTTTTTAATTTTAAAAATAAAGCTTCTCAAAGTGGTATGATACAAAGGCAAATACAGAAAAAGCTCATGATTTCCCCTTCTCATTCTCATTCTCTAAGGTGATTAGCTTTAACGTGTTACGCCTTTTTCTATGTTCATGTCTGGTAACTGTCGACGAAGAGAAATGGTCTGTGTGAGGAAAGTATGAAAATACTAATAGAATTGGGAATTGGGACATGGGTAAATTCTTAAGTGTAACACTGCCTTGTAAAAATATTACCCTAAGCTTTGAAGAATAAATGTTTTCTGAGTTCTTTCCAACATATTTCAATAGAGGAAAACCCCTACATTTTGTTCTTTAAAGTTGAGTGAGTTGCAGCTTCCTTTGCTGGCCTGAGAATCCTGTTTTAAGTGCCTTTCCCTGGCTTCTCGAAAGAAAGAAAAAAAATAAACTGAAAAATCCACTCTAATCAGCATAAGTTGCTCAGTGATTTTGGGAGGAAAGAATGTTAGATAGTGTTTCACAGATTATCTGCTTTTCATGTTTACTGTGAATCCCAAACAGCCTGTTAGGTGACTAAATCTATGTTATATTCCAATGTGGTATTTAAAGATTATTGGCCATAATCTCCTTTGGTGTGGGACTCATTACCCAGGAGGGGTTATTTTCTTTTCACCAGTTAAGCTCTTTTATTTTACTTTTTTTTTTTTTTGATAATCACAGGGTACAACATTTATAAGATACAAAGATTAACAGGTAAAAAGTAATGCTCCCTTATGTTTTTGTGTTCCAGCAACAAGTTTTCCTCTTTGATATTCTTGGTATACGCAAAACTATATGTATATATTTTCTTTTTAAATTTTTATTCAGATGGCTTTGTGACATGCCTATCCGTTTGCATATTGATTTTTCCACTTATTTTTATCTTGAAGGTTTTTCCATATTAGATCACATAGAACTGTCCTACTGTGTGGGACATAGTATAATCCTATGCTAATTGGTCGTTCTCATTATTTTTCTCTTAAAAACAAAACCTTTGGATATCTTTGCTTACAGAGTATTTTATGTACATATTATTCTATGAAAAAGAACAGAAAGCAGTAGTTCTATTTACTTCACGTGGAACTGGGTCTGAGTAAAGGTCAGTAAGGTGCTGTGTCAGGGGGCAGTGTGGCCTGGTGTCAAAGCTCTGCCTACTGAGGGTTGGAGTTGCTCTTGAATTCTCTAAAAGCCCACAGTGCCCATGACGTAGAAATGTCCACCTCCCCTGAGTTTAGGAAGATTTCCTCCAATGTGCATTTTACTCTTGATGTGTTGGAATTGTGTGTGTGCAGTCAGAATTCATGGTATGCAGTTATTTTGAATTTGAATCTATGTACTTTCTTCTTTTTTAAAAAAGTGAACATAAAGACTTTGATTTTATTCAGAAGTCCTTTGATCCCATGGTAGTGTGCTATGTAATCAGTGTCAATTTAGGAAGGCAGTTGAACGTGCTTAGTAAACGCTGAAAATCCAAATAAATGTCCCTTGTTTTCTTCTTACAAATTGTAGGTCTCAGAAAACATCAGTCTGTGCTTTGAACATGTCCCAGTTTAGCTTAATTTGGACATATTTTGATTATAAATATTGGTTTGACCCTTGAATCAAAATCCTGTTTAAGGGATATTAAAAAAGAAAAAAGGTGTCCACGTTGTCATCATTTACTCGTAGAGTACTGACGTGTGAAGCCCCGAACCTTTGAAACCCACCCATCACCAACGCTTCTCCGCATAGCCAGCCAGACGCCAGTAGGAGGCCCGGAGAAGGTTTTAAAAAGGGAGAGCAGAGTGCTGGCGTGATGGACCGCAGACCCTCCTTCTGTTGCTGGGCAGTGAAAGGGTTCTGGGCTTTTCCAGGAGGTCAGAAAGGAGGGCCTCTGTTTTGTTTTAGAAGCGCTTGCTACACCTTGATGCATTCTGCCTTCGGAAAACATTTTAAGCTGACTTTTCGAGTGTGAGTATTACTGTGGGCCCAGCTGTCAACACGTCAAAACCGATGTGTTGGACTATAATTTTTTAGTCCTTTATGATGAACCCTTAGGGTTGTGACATTACATCTACAGTGTGCTAGGCAGGGATTGATTTTCTTGACTGACGGGAAACACAGTTTATTGTGGCCCAGGTCACCCCTGACAGCTGACAGAGCAGCTTTGAACTCTGTCAGCAGCTCGCGAGGCGTCAGTGCGCCGGGATGAAGAACTCAGCTTCCTTCGTTTGGGTTTTAGTGAGAGTGTGTTTATTGGGAACAAAGATGTGGATAACCTTTGCAAGGGTAAAGAAAATATTTCTTGGTATAGTCTTTTCTTTTTATGTCAAGAAAGACTTGAAACTTTGTCAGACTTAACCTCCCTTCCTATGCCCTCTACTTCCGGCGCAATAGAAGCTTGCCAGTTGTAAAATATAAAATGGTCTTTTCTTGAACTAATGTGCATTTTTAGCATATGTGGATGCCTGTGAGAATTTACTGGTGCATTTTGTGTACAGAGGTATAGTTTATATAATGTTAGGGTTACCAAACTTGGACAGATTCATTACTGTTGCATCATGGGAGGTAATGCTTTTAATGGAAATTGATTTGACCTTTCAGAATCTCTTTACACTTTTAACCTGAATGGTTGAATGACCATAACTAGACATATTCCTGGGTTTCCAGGGCTCAATGTCATATTACTTGGATTTCTTTCTTCTTAAATAGGTATTTAATGTAGACGTTAATTTAGCTTGAAAAGCCTTAACCTATTCTTAAAGAAAATATTTCTGAATTACTTATATAATTGGACTTCTGTGGACCATCTCCACTTTCTTTAGATATTTCTTGAATTACAATGATCAAAACACTGCTTAGCTGTTTTAAGGCAAGATGACTGGTCTTCGTTGCTGTCTCTTCCATTACCCTTCCTGGAACATTTGTATCAGAAAGGTCCCTTGTGCTTCCTTTCTGTGAGGAATTGTGTTGGCCATGGAACCGTTTGTCCTCAGGAAAATCGGGGGAGTCACTTGCTTATTAGAGAGAAGAGCTGGAGTCAATTTTATTGTCAATGGACATAAAGTCAGACTTGGAAGAGCTACAAATGTTTATTGACTGCCTACTGTGTATATGGGCGTTGCTGTAGGTACCCGACCCGAGAGCGTGTGTTTCCATGCAGGGAGACAGAAAATAGGATGAGGGAACCGGCTGGTGGTAAGATCTCGGAAAACGCAAATCAGGTTAAGAGTAAGCGCCAGTGCGGGCGGAGGTGTTACTGTTTCAGGGAGGTTGGTCAGGGGAGCTCTGTGGTAATCGACGTTTGAGCAGAGACTTGGGGGTTCACATGGAGGGAGAAAGTGAGGTGCTCCCTGAGTATGTGGCTCTCTATAGTACCGCCATGAAAGGTGGAATTGTTCTTGGTACGTTTGAGGAGCCCAACGAGGAATCCGGTGTGTCTGCCACAGAGAGACGGGTGGGGCGGGGAGGGGAGGATATGATATAAGGCGAGGGGAGAAAGAACAGTGGGATCCTGTAGGGCCTTGTAGGTAGTTTGCTGGGAATTTTTGGCTTTTACTGTGAAGGGAAGTCAGTGGAGGGCTTTGAACAGAGACATGTCTTGATCTGACTATATTTTAACAAGATCCATTTGGCTTCTGAGTGGAGAACAGAGCTTATAGGAGGCAGGTGTGGAAGCAAGGCCAATCAGAGGGCTGTATGGTAAAATCAAGAGATGGAAAATGCGTCTTCCTGTGGAGAGGTCCTGTGTAACAGGTTATTAGTGGTGGCATTGGTGGCAGATGGCCGAGACTGGAAGGAGCGGGTTTGCATGGAGAAAGGATAGCCAGCCGTTTCATGGTGGGCATATGAAGTTTGAGATGCCCACTCCATTTCCAAGTGGAGTCGTTGAGTAAGCAATTAACCCTGCAGAGTTCTGGAGTTTAGGACAAGAGCTTCAGGTTGGATACATGAATATGGAAGTTACCATTGTGGAGGGTTTGAAGCCATGAGGCTAGAGGGCGCTGCTTGGGAGTCAGTACAGACTGATACAGAAAGGCCCACGGAAAGGCACCTGAGCACTTCTAGTATGGAAGCTGGGGATACGCAACATTTGTTCAACAAATGTGTATTGAGGGCTTTCTGCTCAGATGAGAGGTAAGCAGAAAAGGAGGCTGAGAAGGAGTGGCTAGTCCTTTTAACCAATAGAGAGCGGTTTCCAAGAAGCCAAGGGAAGAACACGGTTCAAGGAGGAAGAGGTGACCTGCTCTAGTAGGCTACTGAGATGTGTTGACCAAGGCGGGTGCTGAGGCCGAGCCACTGACGCCTGCAGCCTCTGGTGGCCCTGACTGCAGGTGTTTCCAGGAAGCTTGGGGGGCGGTGAAAACCTCACTGAAGTGAGTTTTGCTCAGGATCGAAACATAGCAATGGGGTCTGAAGATGATATAGGGGAGAGTGACCACTAACGCGCCGTCTAAACCAGGGGATGCCACTGGGCTGTGTCAGATAGTTACTCTTGGTGGTGGGGATGGGGGGCAACAGAGATTTTGCAGAGAAATACCTGTCTGTGTCTGTGTTTACTTTCTCAGAAGCAATTTCTTATATGACTGAACCAATTCTTAGTCTATTGGTAATTCGATTATTTTTAATGGACTTTGGTGTGGAATATTTGTTCAGAGCTTTTTAATAGCTTTTGTCCACCTGCAATTTATTTCCTCAAAGGACAAACTGACTTGACAATTTTGATTTCCCAGTGCACACTTAAAAAAATCCCCTTAAATATAGATGTTGTGCAATATGAAAATGAACCTTCATGCCCTGGAGTTTTCATTATTTAATTGAAATCCTTTCAGGGCTGAGAGATTCATAATAATGGTTTTTGGTTCTCTAATAAAACAGGTATTTTATATATAATGACTGATATGTGTTTTGGCTAATATTGATTTTATCTGAGTTCCAATATTTTTTTTAAACAGAGATCATAAACCCTTGATACCTTGCTAATGCCTTTCAGTAAATTTTTTCTGTCGAAAGTTGTGCTTCGTTTCACTGTATGTTCCCTTCGAGCGCTGGTCTTTAAGCCGCCCCCCTTTTTTAATCTTATACCATAACAGTTAAAGAAGAAAGCAAGCCATTTATGTTTATTTATAAAAAATGACAATAATTTTTATGGTGTGCTATACATATTTTTTCACAAAACAGTAATTTAAAAGGGCAAGATAAAGTCGAATAGTATTTTAAAATAATGTTGCTATTTATGATAACTTTGCACAATCATTAGTTAATCTTTTAAAGTACCATACCAGGTTCTCAACTTTCGTTACCCATTAGACTCTCTTCGGACGCTTTTTAAAAATTATGAAGCACAGGCTTAACTCGGGAACATTGATCAGAATCTCTAGGGAAGCAGGTTCGATTTTAGGCTTGTTTCATTTTTCTAATCTGTGACCGATAATGCAGTGAGGTTGAGATCCACTGCTCTGTGTACTTAAGGGTAGATTTGTCATATGTCTTAACTGATATAAATCCAAAGTTTACATCTTTTTTTAATAACCAACCTACCTTCCTCCCTTCCTTCCTCCTGGCTCCCTCCCTGCCCTTCCTCCCTCCACTCGGTTCTTGTAAGTGCTGGTTAGACTGTATTTGAAGCTTGTTAAGAGCCACCTACAGGAGGTACGGGTGACCTGTCCTGCCATTGTCTTGTACGGTTATGCTTTGGCGGAATTTGTATTATTGCCAATATGTGTCGAAGAGTATTTTAAAACTGCTCAGCCATTTCAGGAAGGTCTGTTTATGTGAAAGTCAGCCATTTCACTTTTAATGGGCCCAGTAAACCGCAAGATACAAAACTTACCCAATTGTTTTTAGGATAAAATGTTTTTATACTAAGTTCCTTTTTTTACAATAAATTTTTAATAATAAATATGGTGATGTGATGGAAATATTGAATAAAATAGATACAGTTAACCTATGTTGTCTTTTAAAATTAAGGTATGAGGAGAAAAATAAGAGCGTGAGAGCTTAGCTGCGGCTGCAGTTTCGCTGCCTGCAGATGGGAGGTCTGGGCCAGGGGGGCGCGGCTCCGGACCCAAATGAGGGGACAGAAACTCGGTCCGCTTAATATGTTTTCCTTCCTTGTCTCCACAGGAAATTTGAAGTTCTGCCTTGTGATTTTGAATCAGCCTTTGGACAAAACTTTTCGTCATCTTTGGAGCAAAGGTAATCTTAATTAGTGTGCGTACGTCTTTGCTTTCTTGCTTGACTTGGGATTGATTGACTGTTAAATGTCCTGGAACCTAAATATAATAGTAAACAGTGTATTTCATAATAAGGTGATTTAATCATGGAATTACCAGAAGAATTCATTATTGCTTCTCTGTTAACTTGTTTATGTATGTGGATCCCTCAGCATGGGACTCCCAAGGGCAAAATCACGAAGACGCATCACTCAGTATATTTCAGAACAACTGTGTGGGTGTTAATCCCAAGTTTGCGACAGCTGTTTGTTCAAGTGTAAATATTTTTGGCACAGTGACAGCAAAAAGCATCCACAAATCTCACTCTTCCCAGCTTCCAATACTAAGATATCTGCAGGGTGACCAGATTTGCAAAATTAAAAAAGGCATGTTACCAGTATATTAGAATCTCTAGGGGTGCTGAAAAGTATAGTTAAAAATGGAATAGTTTCACAGAATTAATACTTTTGTGACGCTTATGTAAGAAACTGGCTTTATTAACTTTTTTTTAATTCTTTGACTTTTATAGCATTAACTCCAGGCTAGAAAATAATACTGAATATCACTTGCTGCTTTGAACCTCTGTTCTTCCATGAAATCTTGAGAACACCTCCCCCCTCCCCAAGGGGATACACTTCTGCTAAGTTATCAGTGTAAATTTTAGGCCAAATTACAGATAGGTAGAAGAACTTGATTCTCGATATATTGATGCATATTCTTGACTCTCTCTTATCATTGCAGACTTCTTTAGTATTCTCAACATTAAGGTTATGTGTCTCAGGATTCAAACATACTGTTAATAAGCTTCATCTGTGGATAGAGGGAATAAATCATTACAGATTTTTGTATAGTGAATTTTTCAGGTCCAATACGATTGTGATGAAAACTCTTGGTATTAATTTAGCCATCTTTAAGTTAGCCAGCTTAAAATTTCACATACTATTTGTACTAACACTGCCAGCGAAGTTTGAAATTTATCTAACCACTGACCTATTTTTCAGTGGACTGCTGCTTGCTTACTTATGATTAGGTAGTCATTTGGGTGCTCTAAGGGCGTAAGGTCTTTTTTGTCACGTGATCTCTGGTGCCTAGGCTGTTACTAGTACATAGTTGCTACTAATTACAACAAATGAAAGAGTGAATTTAATCTGTTCGCATTGCTAATAAATACCAAAGCACTGGAGGTACATGTTTTTCATCTGAACTTTTCACACCAGGTTTTATTATATTCTTAGGCAAGTGTGTGAACAACCTGTGTTTTACTTCAGACATTAGAAGTTGACAAAGTAGTCATCGACAGGAGCTGTTGGAGACTTTGGATAATAAAAACTGTGTCTTAGGATGCCTTATATTTGGGGGCAGTGAGGGTTCCTATTTTGCACAAGGTGTGAAATGATATAGATTTTTGAGCGGATTAAAGTTCCTCATTTCGTTAGTTTTCCTGTAGAGAATTTGATTTGAAAAATCCCCATGCTTGACAGACACCCACTAATCATTTGATTTGCATACAAAATGATCACATGGTCAATGTACATACATGGAAAGTAGGAAGGGTATCTACAGTGTCAAAAGTACTGAAATGTTTAGACAATTCTCACTTCCAAAAGAACTTTTGTTTAGGTTGTTGTATTCATTCTCATTCTCCCTCTCTCTCTCTCT
>PVJD01015601.1:0-24242 GCA_004026545.1 Mormoops blainvillei
GAAGAACACAGAGACTGAAATAAACAATACACTAGAAGGAATCAACAGCAGGTTAGATAAAGCAGAGGCTCAAATCAGATATCTGGAAGGCAAGGTAGCAGAAAACACCCAATTACAGCAGAAAAACAAACAAACAAAAATGACAATATTTTAAGGGACCAATGGGACAATGTCAAGCATAACAACATTCGCATCCTGGCAGTCGCAGAAGAAAACTGCCAAGGGGTTTAGAAGCTATTGGAAGAAATAATGACTGAAAACTTCCCTAACTTGGTGAAGAAAATAGACATACAAGTCTAAGAAGCACAGAGGGTACCAAACAAGATGAACCCAAAGAAGCCCACACAAAGGCACATCGTAATTAAAATGGTAAAAGTTAAAGACAAAGAGAGAATCTTAAAAGCAACAAGAAAAAAGCAGTTACCAACAAGGGAGCTCCCATAAGACTGTTAGCTGATTTCTTAGCAGAAACATTTCAGGTCAGAAGGGACAGGCAAGAAGTATTCAAAGTGATGAGAAGCAAGGACCTACAACCAAGACTGCTCTACCCAGAAAGGTTACATTTAAAACTGAAAAAGAGATAAAGAGCTTCCCAAAGAAGAAAATGTAGAGCTTACCACCACCAAATCAGTTTTACAAGAAATGTTAAAGGGACTTCTTTAAGACAAAGAAGGTAAAAAAGAAACACTAATATGAACAATAAAATGGCAATAGCTACACACCTATCCATAATCACTTTAAATGTAAATTGATTAAATGCTCCAACAAAAAGATATATGGTAGCTGAATGGATAACACACCATAAATATTCTGTCTACAAGAGACCCACTTTAGATTAGAAGATATACACAGACCGAAAGTAAAAGGATGAAAAAAGATATTTTATGCAAATAGAAATGAAAAAAAAGCCAGGGTAGCAATACTTAAATCCAACAAAATAGACTTTAAAGGTTATAATAGAAGACAAAGAAGGACATTACACAATGATCAAGGGATCATTGTGTAAAGAAGATATAGGAGCATCTAAATATATAAAGCAAATACTGCTGAACAAAAAGGGAAAGATTGGCAGTAATACAGTCATAGGAGGGGCTTTAACAACCCCTTAATATCAGTTGATAGATCTTTCAGAGAGAAAATCAACAAGGAAACAGTGGCTTGAAATGACTCACTAAACCATAAGGACCTAATTGATGTTTTAGAGTATTTTATCCCAAAGCAGCAGAATATACGTTCTTTTCTAGTGCACATGGGACATTTTTCATGATAGACCATGTGTTAAGCCACAAAACAATTCTCAATTAATTTTAAAAGATTCAAATCATATCAAGGATCTTCTCTGACCACAGTGGTATAAAACTAGAAATCAATTATAAGAAAAAAACTAAAACATGCAAAAAACATTAAATAACATGTTGCTAAACAATGAATAAGTTAACAATGAGATCAAAAAAGAAATTAAAAGATACTGAGACAAATGAAAATGAAAACACAACACAAAATGTATAGAATATAGTGAAAGCAGTCTTAACAGTGAAATTCATAGCAATTCAGGTCTATCTCAAGAAACAAGAAAAATATCAAAAAAAAAAAAAAACAACTAACAAAACACCTAAAGGAATTAGAAAAAGAACAACAAACAAAATCCAAAGTGAGTAGAAGGAAGGAAATAATTAAAATGAGGGCAAAATAAAAAAATAGTCTAAAAAATATAAAATATCAATGAAACTATTTCAATGAAAAGATAAATAAGATTTATAAGCCTTTAATCAGACTAACCAAGAAATGAAAGAGGAGAAGTGCCAACTGACATCACAGAAATACAAAGGATTGTAAGAAGATACTATGAACAATTATATGTCAAAAACTTGGAAAATTTGGAAGAAATGTATAAATTCCTGGAAATATACAATCTTCTAAATCCAAAGCAAGAATAAATGGAAAATCTGAACAGACTGATTACTATCAACAAAATTGAAGCCATCATCAAAAAACATCCTACAAACAAAAGTCCTGAACCTGATGGCTTCACAAGTGAATTTTTCCTAATATTGAAAGAATTAACACCTATTCTTCTCAAATGATTTCAAAGAGTTCAAGAGAAGAGAAAGCTCCCAAGCTCATTTTACACGATCAGCATTATCCTGATTCTAAAACATGACAAAGACATTACAAAAAAAAATTATAGTCCAATATCCCTGAGGAACACAGATGCAAAACTCCACAATAGAGTATTAACAACTGCGTTCAGCAGTATATTAAAAATATCTTGCACCCTGATCAAGTGGGATTTATTCCTGGGAGGCAAGGTTGTGTCAATATCCACAAATCAATTAATATGACATGCCACATAAACAAAGTGAAACATAAAAATCATATTATTATATCAATAGATGCAGAAAAAACATTTGACAAAATGCAATACGCTTTCATGATAAAAACTCTCATTAAAGTGGGAAGAGGGAGAAAATATATCAATGTAATAAAGGCTATATATGATAAATCTACACCCAACATTATATTCAATGGCAAAAATTTAAAGGTATTTCCTTTAAGATCAGAAAAAGACAGGGATGTCTACTTTAATCACTTTTATTCAACGTAGAGTTGGAAGTCCTAGTCACAGCAATCATAGAAGAAGAAATAAAAGGCATCCAAATTGGAAAGAAAGAAGTAAAACTGTCATTATTTGCAGATGACATGGAACTATATAAAGAGAACCTTAAAGATTCCATCAAAAAGACTACTAGAACTGATCAATGAATTCAGTAAAGTAGCAGGATACAAAATAAATATTCAGAAATCAAATGCATTTTTACACACCAATAATGAATTTTCAGCAAGAGAAAATAGGTAAACAATTTTGTTTACAATTGCAACAAATCAAAATAAAATACCTAGTTATAAATTTAAACAAGGAGGTAAACAACCTGTACTCAGAAAATTTTATGTCTTTGAAGAAAGGTATTGAAGAAGATGCAAATAAATGAAAGCATAAATTGCATTCATGGATAGGATGACTTAACATCATTAAAATGTATATAATACCCAAGGCAATCTATAGATTCAACACAAACCCTATTAAAATTCCAGTGGTGTTTTTTCACAGAACTAGAACAAATAATCCACATATCTATATAGTACCACAAAGGACCCCAAATAGCCACAGTAATCTTGAGAAAGAAGAACAAAGTTGGAGGTATAACACAATCTGATATCAAAATATTGCACAGGGCTAAAGTAATCAAAACAACATATATTGGCATTAAAAAACAGACACATAGATCAGTGAAACAGGATAGACAGCCCAGAAATAATCCTATCGGGCCTATTAATCTATGACAAGGAGGCAAGAACATACAATGGAATAAAGGCAATTTATTAAATAAACAGTGCTGAGAAAATTGGATGAATACATGCAAAAAAATTAAACTAGATCACCTTCTTACACCAAATACAAGAAAAAACTCAAAATGAAATAAAGACTTAAATGTAAGACTTGAAACCATAAAACTCCTAGAAGAAAGAATAGAGAGTAAACTCTCTGGCATTTCTCTTGGCAATATTTTTTCTGATCTATGTACTCAGGAAAGGAAAACAAAAGAAAAATAAACAACTGGGCCTATATCAAACTAAAAAGGTTTTCACAGCAAAGGAAGTCACCAACAAAACAAAAAGAAAACCTACTGAATGGGAGAACATATTTGTAATGATACATGTGATAAGGGGTTAATACCCAAAACTTATAAAGAATTCATATAAACCAATGCCAAAAAAAAGAAAAGGAGAGAGAGAGAGAGAGAGAGAGAGAGAGAGAGAGAGAGAGAGAGAAAGAGAGAAAGAAAGAAAAAAAAGAAAGAGAGAAAGGAAGGAAGACAATCCAATTAAAAAACTGGTAGAGAACCTGAATAAACACTTCTCCAAAGAGGAAATGCAGATGGTTAATAGACATATGAAAGATGGTCAAAGAATGTCACTAATCTCCAGAGTAATTCAAATTAAGATCACAATGAGATATCACCTCACACCTGACAGAATGTCTATCATCAGTAAATCAACAAATAAGTGTTGGAGAGGATGTGGAAAAGGAGAATCCTTATGCAGCATTGGTGGGAATGCAGATTGGCACAGCCACTGTGGAAAATAGTATGAGGTTTTGTCAAAAAATTAAAAATGGAACTTCCTTATGATCCAGCAAATCCACTCCTAGGTCTATATCTGAAGAAACCTGAAACATTAATTTGGATATATATATATATATATATATATATATATATATATATATATCCCTATATTCACTGATGTGTTATTTACAATAGCCAAGATATGGAAGCAGCCCAAATGCCCATTAATAGACTAGTGGGTAAAGAAGAGACGGTGCAATTATAAAGTGGAATATCATTCAGCTTTGAAAAAGAAGAATATCTTATCATTTGTGACAACATGGATGGAACTACAGGGTATTATGACAAGTGAAATAAGACAGATGAAAAAGACAAATACCTAATGGTTTTACTTTTATGTAGAATCTAAGCAGCAAAAGTAATGAACAAGCAAAACAGAAACAGGCATATATACAGAGAATAAACTTATGGTTGCAGAGGAAAGGGGGTTTGAGGGGCTAGGTGGAGAAAGTGGAGGAATTAAGAAGTACAAATTGGTAGTTACAGATTAGTCATAGGGAGGTAAAGTATAGCATGGAGAATACAGCCAATAATATTGTAATAACCATGTGCGGTGCCAGGTGGGTACTTGAATTTTCATGGGATCACTTTGTAAGTTATGTAATTGCCTACCCACCATGCTGTTCACCTGAAACTAATATAATATTGAATGTCAACTATAATTGAAAAATAAAACTTTGAAAATATGCCTAAGGAATCCCTGTCTTTTGGTTGCAAAAACTATGTGGGGCTCATGATCATCAGTGCCTGAAACATCTGTTTTAGTTTAAACGTCTTTTTTCTTCCCCAACAGTACCATGATAACAGTTCAGAAGTGCTTTACCATAAGAAGTAGAAATGTTCAATTAGCCAGAATTTGAGGTTTGACTTCCTTTTTTCTTTCCCTGTCTGTTTAAAGAAAGAAAACAATACATTTTTAGACATGCAAGATCTTAAACAATTTACTTTTCATATACGTTTTCTTGGGAAGTCACTGGAGGAAAGCAAGCAAGAGGGAGACATAATTTACTAAAAACACGAGATCCAATGTAGGAAAAAGGCAAGACAGCTTCAGGATGATGGTGAAGAAAATCCCAGGATGGTAGTTACACACCAGAGCAAACCCGTCTATCTTGCAGCTTGTATCAGTTATCTAGTACTGCATAACAAACCAACCAAAGTGCAGTGGCTAAAAAGACCCATCTATTGATCTTTCAATTTCGCTGCATAGTTCTAGGTGCTAGCCTTACTCATGGATCTGTGGTCAGCTGACAGTTCAGCTGAGGATAATTGGTTTCAGATAGCCTCGCACATGTCTGACAGGTGGCTTGGTGATGTCTGGGGCTCTGGGGATGACTGGGTTATGTTTCTCTGCTCAGTCAACAGGTGAGCCTTGCTTTTTCTATGGTAGCAGGGCTCCAAGAGTCCAAAGCACAAGCACTTTTCAAACCTCTATTGTGTCATGTTTGCTAACTTTCATTGTCTGAAGTAAATCACACGGTCAAAGCTCAGAATCGAAGTGGAAAGTACATTCAGTTACAAAGCCAGGGAGCATGGGCACAGGAAAGGGAACTCTTGGCCATTTTGTTATCAATCTATCACAGAGCTTATCAGAAGGTTCCAGGAGAAAATTCTTTAGGAGATGAAGTTGGCAAAATGTACCTGAGGTGTCTGAACTTGTTGAGAAATGATTTAGACAATCATCAGAGTTTGGTGTTAAATTAATAATAAATACAAAGATAACAATGCAAAAGAAAAACAGGCAATTATTAACCCTGAAAATAACAGAACATTGTTTATCAATTTAAAATAAGCATAGTTGACAACAAATTTAGTGGTAATTGGTGTTTACTTAGTCATAATCAGTCAGTTAACATTGAATATCGAACTAACCAAAATTTCAATTTGGCCATATAAGAAGAAAGATGGGGTACCAAAAGTCAGTAGAAATGGCAGGAAGGATAAAATGGAGCTGAGTCCTACTCCTCCACTTCTCTGCCTGAAGGGAAAATCAAGAGATCATATCTAAAACTAGAAAGCCAAGAAGTAACAATGCAAGAATGTTGTCTAGAAAAATTAAGATAAACACAAAAAAATCAGATAAAAGAGGAAAATTGGTGCACCCGGGAAGGAGGAAATGAATGAGGGGACAAATGCCTGTTGTGTTTTACAGTAAGTCTTGGAGAACTATTTGTCTTCAAAAATATGTCCATGTTAACTTAAATACAAATTAAAAAACAAACAAAAAAGTAATCAGTGTCTTTAATCCAGACTAATATGTAATAATCTCTGTCTAATATCATAGGGCAAAAAGCAAAATGCAGAATAGTTCGTAAGCTATTATTTGTGTTTCAAAAATGGAGGGAATGGATAATATAAATATATGCTTATATATACATAGGATAATTAATCAGCATGCTCTGTTGAATCTACCTTCAGAATAAATTCTGATTCCAACCATATCTTGCCCTTCCATCACTCTCATCCATAAGAAAGTTATCACCTCTGACCACACTAGGCCATTGGCCTTCTCATTGCTTCACTGGCCTCCCTACTTTTACCCTCCAGCCTAGTCTCCACTCAGCAGTCCAAGGAATCCAACTAAACGAAAAATTAATTCACTTAGTGTCCATTGAGAACCCTTAAGATTTTTTTTTAACACCTTGAATAAAATCAAGCTCCTCATCAGGGCTTCACAGCCTCATGTGATCTTGTTCTGACCTCATGCCCATCTTGTTCTAGTCCATTCTTACCTCAGGGTCTTTGCAACTCATGGCCCTTCTGCCTAGAATGCTTTGCCCACATATCTGTGTGCCTTGTCTTTCACTCAGATCCCTGCTCAAATGTCATTTCCTTAAAGAGAACTTTCCTATTCCCCTTCACTGTACCCTCCCTCCCCACACACTACCTACCTATCGTTATCTATCACCTCACCCTGATATATTTTTCTTCATAGGATTTATCACCATTTGACATTTAAATATTTTTAATATTTAGTTGTTTATGCGTTGTCTTCCCCAACAAAATGTAAAGTCCCATGAGGGCAGCCATATTTGTCTGTTGGGTTTATTGCCTTTCTTCCAAAGTACCCAAGACAAGGCCTCATTCAGAGTAGCTATTAATTTCTTTTGAATAAATTAATAAGCAATGAAAATACACACGGGATTTAAAGAACTATTTACAGGGGCTGCTTTGGGAAGGAGAACTGGGAACTTGAGTGTCAGCGGTGGGAGAATAAGGAAGACTTACTTTTCATTTCATTAGGTCTCATGACCTTCAAACTTCTATTGCACCCAGAATCCAGGCAGCAGCCTCTACCGTGCCACCAAAAGGGTCTACAAGGGTGAAAAAGAAAAATGTGAGAACACCTACTTAAAGTTACTTTTTCCTAAAAGAAAGAAGGCACATTAACATTGAATTCATAGATTTCAAGTACCTGTATATAATTTATAAATTATATTACAGTCCTGTTTAGGAGGTGTTGCAATCCTGTGCACCAAGGTTTCCCTCCACAGCTTCCTGTGAGTTCTCAGCCTCAGTTAGTCTCACTCCCTGTGGGCATTTTATTTTACAACTCTTTTCTGACTCTGCTAGTCCATTTCAGCCAAACCATTTGTACCTGGTAGCAGTACTGAAATTTGCTAACAGTTGACTTAAGAACAAAAAGATTGAGTTCAGGGGTATCCCTATCTTAACAGTACACTTTCTCATTCAACCCTGTCAGGTGAGGTGACTAGAAATGGAATAAGGGTCGATAAAACCCTGCTTAACCGGGAGAGCATGTCCCTGTAAGTTACAGTCCCTTGGGTGTGTCCTGGCTGAGAAGAGGCTGCAAATCACTGATCTGTAGACCACAATTTTGGACTTTGATACTCTAATTATATACAGTCCTTTGGTACATATATATTTACAACCCTATAAGGACTTCCTGTAAGGACTCCTTTATGCACAGTATTTCTGAGTTCTTCAGGGTATCAGGTATTGACAATATTCAGTAAAGATGTGTTGGTTCAGTAATTAACATTAAGAAGCATGGATACTGCCATTAAGTTATAATTATATCACCATGGTTTTAATAGTTGAGTACACAGAGATAGTAAAAAGAAACAACCAAAAACCCTGCACACACACACACACACATGTGCACGCATGCACATTTAGTGTCTCAATCATTTTTGTTTTCCCATAGTGCCTATGAAAATAGTTTTGCTATAATATGTCCACCATAATAACTTGATAAATGGATGAATAAGTGAATGAATAAAGCCCACAATAGCTACCTTGATAATAATCATAGATGCTATTCATTAAGCACTAGCTGGGGAGTGGCCATCGAGCTAAGTTCTTATCATCATGACCTCATTTAATCCTTACAATAAGTATATATGAGCAGGTTTTTAAAAAAATATTATAAATGAGAAAATAGGGCTTAGAAAAGTAAAATAAGTAGTCCACAGCTGCACAACTGCTAAACGGTAGATTCAGGATTCAAGCCCAAATCTAATCTCAAAGCCAAGGGTCTTTACTAAGCAATAACAAAAAACTAAACCAAACCAAACACTCTCTACATGGAAAGTTGTTGAAATTTCTCCAATAAAATATCCCCATCCAATGACTTAGTTGTCACTGAAAATAAACTATAAAATCAGTATATTCTGCAAGAACAGAAGTTAAAGATGTCATTAGGAAAATTAATAGGGGGTTAATAATGGGCATTCAGAGTAGAACTCAGATCAGCTTTAAGTACATGGTCAAGAGGTTAAAATATTCACATTTTTAAAAAAATCAGAAGTTAGAGATAATCTTGAAAACTAGTAGCCAATTGGAAATTGTTACAAAAATCAAAAGTTGCTTCTTGGCCATGACTTCTATTTATTGTAGATGAAAAGTAATAAATGAACAACTTTTTTTATATACAAGATCAAAACTCCAGTTTCATTCATTCAACAGGAACATTTCCTTGCAAGGAAGGCACTGTTGAGCAAAAAAAAAGACATAAACAGTTTGAAGGCTTAGGGGCCACCCACAAGGAGTTCATCATCCATTGGAAGGGCTGAGGAGCCTACACAAGGCTGGAAGAGGATTCGAGGTCAAGTGAGGCCCAGCCTGGTGGGTCCTGACAGCCAGGTAGAGAATTTCAGACTGATGGTTGTTGAATGGGCGCTTCAGGGCAGCAGAGGGTTAAGGTCACTCTATGCCCAGGCTGCACATGCCACCATACTCTGTTTTGTGCTCCCCGATGAGAAAAAGAGATGTGGTAACCAGACTCTTTCCCGAGATAAGATGAAGGGCTTAAATAAATTAATCAGAATTGTTCTGAACATGATAAGATAAGGGGTTTAGATGACAGGGCATGAGGCAGCTGCTGAATAAGAAGAGATATACATATTTCTCCAGAACCAAAAGGTTATGCAGGCAAGGCAGCTTGTTTAATGGAAAGGAAAATATGTTAATTAGACAAAAAGTTGAGTGATGTGTGCTTGAAAAATAAAAACAAGCAAACAAACAAAAAACCCTCTGCTGGCTGGCAGAGCTTATATAAGGTGATGTGAGGGAGGTTTTAACTTTAAATTTTTTCATTTTCTTCCTAATTGAACAAATAATACATAAATATATTTTCCTTGCAAAAATTATAAAAGTTGCAGGTCAAAATAAAGTTCCCTTTGATCACCTCCTGCCAAAATTTGAATATGATGAAAAGAGAAAAAGCTGGCAGCAGTAATAACGAACTCCCTTTTATTAAGCAAGTGCTGTAGAAAACTATTTATGTATACATTATTAGTTTATTCAGCAAAATTTTTTGTGACTAGCTACTAAGAACCAAGGGCTAAGAATACAATGATGACCTCAAAGAATTTGTAACCACCTCAATCCAAGCCTGGCATCATTTTCCCCATAAACTAATAAGGAAAGCAACACTCAGAAAGATAAAGCAACTCACCCAAGGTTGCTGTGGGATAAGTGGTGGTACTGGGATTCAAATCTTAGTCTGTTTGTCCTCAAAGGCTGACCTTCCTCTCCCTATTACCCAATTGTTTTCAAAGTATTTATTTTAAAGGTACAAATATTTTAAAATAATTTTTAAAAATAAAATTATCACATTATAGCTTAATGCAGACAAAAGATAGAAGTGGAAGTATTTTGATTCATTCAGTGGCATACCTATAAAAATAAATTTGTTTCTATCAAGAGGAATGGATGGAATTGCTTAAGGATTAATACCTCATAGGCTCAAGTGTCCTGTTGTTAAGCAACTTTAGGAACAGTGGCCAAACATTAATGTTGATAGAGATCATCAGGGCAAGTGGATTCACAACATGAAAGTGCCTTGGAATCACAGATTTTTTGTTTCTTTTCCATTAACACTAACTCACTGGTGCCCTGAAACCTGGAGATGTTAAAAACTCCACCTTGATGACCAATGATCTGCTAGGTTTGAGAAGCAATGCCAGGACAATTCTGATAAGTTTAGTGATTTCTCTTCACCACTCCATCTTCTCTCCATCCTCCCAATATGGAAATGTTTGACCATATTTGTACAATAAGGCCACTGTATGGATGCCCAGCATTTGTGAATTGTCATCCTGAAATGCCCTACTTCCTTCCTTCTACCTTGACTTTTAATTTCTCCATACCATTCAGTTATAAGCCTTGTAATCCTCTCTAGAATGAAGTAGGTCTCTTATTCCCAGCTCCAGTCTAATCTTTGCTCCGTAGTAACTGCTTTAATTTCTCATTCTTGTTGGTGAAATTTTAAACTCTCCTCCAGATAATTCTGAGCCTATTGGTCTCAATACCTCAGCTTCTCCATATGATGGCTGTGTCCCCTACCTAGGGTAAAAGTCTATATCCCCTTCCCTCATCCCTACTGGTTGTCTCCTGGCTTTCACGGGTTGCTTATGCAGCAATCATTTTTACAATTCCCTCATGAGCCATCATCCAGTGTCTGTTTATTTCTAGTCACGGAAAGCTTTCTTCTTCATGGAAGAACCTGACCATTGTCAGAGAGGAATGATGATTTTTTAAAAGATTCCTGCAGAGTTTTAGATACAACTAGCCATACTTTCCACCAGTTGGCTCTTCCCCCCAGAATAGTGTTTCTCAATGGGGCCCCCAGACCAGCAGCATCAACATCACCTGGGAACTCAGGCCCCACTGCAGGTCCCCTGAACAGAAACCCTAGGGATAGAGCTCAGCAACCTGTATTTTTACAAGCCCTTAGAGGATTCTGAGCTACTCAAGTTTGAGAATTCCTACATCAGAAAGCAAGATTCCTCCTAGACCAAATTTCCTGCACACATTTAGCTTGATCTGCAATTATTAGTCATGTTGATGCTACATTTTGCTGGTCTCATTCCCAAAAGACATGTTACTCTTTCTAATATAGTTTATATCTTGGCCTAAGGGCATATCATGGGTTATATCGTTTTGAGGGGGGGAACTAGTGAAGCTTTCAGTTTTTAAATTTCTAATTATAGAAATTTTAACTAAGGGTTTCCCAGTGATAAAAATCTTTTTGGGGGCAAAGTTTCACAACCATTGGTCAGTTATGGACAGTAGCCAATATATTTCTAGCATAAACACAAAACATTAGATCCTGATACTTAGTGTGGCCTGCAAGTATTTAACTGACAGATGGTTTGGAAAACATGAGAGACATGATGGTTAGTTGTGCCCAACATCAAGCTTGTTTAATCAAAAGAACTTCATGAGGGACATGAAAATTATGTTGAACTTTAGCAGATGGTAGAAACACAAGTTTTCAGACAGAAATATGGATAAGGACAATGTCGAAGGCAGAAGTTAAGATAATAAAGGCAGTTTAGTACATTGAGTTAGAACGCTGGTTTTGAAATGAAAATACCTGTCCCTGGTCAGTGTGGCTCAGTTGGTTGGAGTGTTGTCTCATAAATTGAAAGGTTATGGGTTCAATTCCTGGTCAGGGCACATGCTTAGGCTTTGGGTTCAGTCCCCTGTCTGGGCATGTAGGAGAGGCAATCAATCAATGTTTCTCTCTTGCATTGATGTTTCTCTCCCTCTCCTTCTCCCTCCATTTACCTCTCTCTAGAATCAATAATCATGTCCTTGGGTGAGGATTTAAAAAAAGCAATCAAAATGCCTAGAACTCTACTCCAGCTCTGCCACTAGAAGCTGTGTGACTGTGCTTCACATCTCTAAGATGGGGGTCATAGTGGTACCTCCAGGTGGTGAGAAGAACTCCAAAATTGCCTCAATATTTCTGCCGCATGGTGGGCATGCCTCTCCCCTTGAGTGCTGGATGGCACCAGTGAATATAACGATATATCACTCCTGCAATTAGGTTATTAATCAGTTGCCTTGGAGCTAATCAAAGAGAGATAATCCTGGGTGATCCTGACATCAGCATAAGCCTAACCAGGGAGAAGGTGAAGCCTCAGAGAGACTGTCCTACTCTACTACTGCCATGGAAGAAATCAAACAGACCATGAGATGGAGCCACACGGCAGAAACCTGAGGGTGACCTTTTGGAACTGAAAGCAGTCCCCAGCTGAGAGTTAGCAAGAAAGCAGGACCTTGGGCATCTTGTTGAAAGGAATTGAACTTTACCAATAAGAAGTAAACCTGAAAGAGGACCCCAGGTGTACGGCAGCCCCAGCTGACACCTTGGTTTCAGTTTGTGAGACCCTGAGCTACGGAGCCAGGTAACTGGTACCTAGGCTCCTGAAAACGGAAACTGAAACAGAATAAATTTGCGTTGTTTTAAGCCACTAAGTTTATGACAATTTGTTATAGAATTACTGACAATAGAAAATTAATGTACTACCTCAGAGGGTTGTAATAAAAAGGTGTTTATAAAGTACTTACCATAATGCTTAACACATGGTAAATGCTTCATAAACCCTAACTTAAAAACATGAGAAAGGGTTTTAGATAAGCATGTTTGAGAAAATAAAGCAATAAAAGGAACGGGCCCTCTCAGGAAAGAGGAAATTATGTGTTGCTTTGTGAGGAACATGGTTAGTGATGCAGATGTGGCCAGATGGAAGAGGGCCTAAAGCCCCATGTTTTGGGGGAGTCATTTGGAAATATTGGAGATCTATAACAATGCCTAGTGGAAAGAATTGAGGTACAGGTGGAAGAAGTCTCCACTGAGTTAGAAACTAAGGGCCTCTTTAAGGCCATACTCATTGGGCCAGGGTGAGTTGTTTCCATTAGGAAGATGAAATATTGTACATGGGTCATTGTACCAACTGTGAGCCCTGACATTGAAGCATTCAGTAAAAAGTGCTTCTTTTGGATGGAAAAAGAAAGAAGATGACAGAAGAGTGAATGGAAGTCACACTGACCTCCTCCCAGGACTAATCTGGAATTACAACTAAATTGTGGAGAAATCACCCAGAAGAAACAACAGAACACGAGCAAGAGAGAAGCCTTACAAACTTGGACAGAAGAATCAGCTTCAGCACAACCTGGCTGGTAAGGAGTGTGGTGGAGTCTGGAGAAGCCTGGCTGGATGCTCTCAGGCGGCAGCACCAGAGGGATATTTAAACAGCCAGTTGGATCCCCCCAAGAAGAGTGGGGTCTAAACCCTAAGCGGAGATCCCCAGCCTACAGCGCCAGAGCCCAAAAAGTACACAGATAACAGCCAGCTGCGAAAAGTGGCAGGGTTGCTCTCTGCCAGAGATGGGCAGCTGGAGACTGAAAGAGCCACTTGAAGGGCCAACACAATTTTCATCTGCAGCCACTTATCCTGGGCTCTGGCAAAGGTGGGGGCAGAGTGGGCTAGAGATGTCTGAGGAGAGATTGGGAATGGAAGCTTTGGGAAGAGAACTGAGAAAGTAGCCACTGGCTTCCCAGTGCTGAGTCATCCCCCATATGACAGCAGCCATCTCACTCAGGCAGACCACTCCGCTCCAAGCAGCAGCAGCCTGAGAGAAAACAATAACCCTGCCCCCAGGAGGGACTCTGCCCTGGCCCTGTGGTGTTTAAGCCTGACTGCTGAGTGCACAGTGGCAGCCACAGAGAGTAGAGTCCGGCAGAGGTGGGGGAGGGTGGACTAGACACACCTGAGGAGAGACTGAGGATGGAGACTTTGGGGAGAGAGCTGAGAGAGTAGCTTCTGGGATTCTGGTGCTGGATCATCCCCACTAAGGCAGCAGCCATTGAGTGCACATAGACCACTCTTCTCCTAGCAGCAGCAGCCTGAGGGGAAACATTAGCCCCAACCACAGGAGGGATTCTGCCCTGGCCTATGGTGCCTACCTCACTGTGAGTGCAGAGTGACTAGATTAACAACTGAAGGAGACAACCACAGACAGTAGATCCCAGGAGGTCTCGAACAGACTGCCTAAGGTCAGATGGGGTCAACATCTGACATCACCAGAAGCAGATCCAGAAAGAAAAAACAGCTATAAATACTAGAGGCTACCTGGATGAAATCCACTGTGGTCTTTTCCATAAGCTGAGATATTTTCTTTACTACATAGCTTTTTAACATTCATTTCTGGCCTATCAGGTTGTTGCATATTAAGCCACTAAATTTTATGCTGTAGTTTTTTCTCTCCTTTCTGATAATAGTCTTAATCTCTTTCAGCCTTATTAATACTGGTTCATTTGCTGCTGATAGTGGAATTGCAGGGAGGCATTATTTTTGCAGTCCTGGATTTGTTTCCCGGGCTTTGTGGTTTTGCTGTGGCAGCTAAATGATGGAAAAACAAAGAAACCACACCCAATTGAAAGGGAGGAAGAATCCTCAGAAAGACTACAAAGTGAAATAGAGGTAAGTAAACTATCCAGATATTGAGTTCAAAACAATGTAAGGAAGTTCAATGAACTCAGTGAGCTCAGAGAGAATTACCAAAAACTATAAGGAAACTACAAGGAACTTACTGCAATCCATAGCATCATGAAAAAGGATATAGAAACTACCAACAAGAATGAAGAGAAAATAAAGAATATGACTTCTGAATTGAAGAACGCAGTAGAAGGAATCAAAAGTAGGCTAGATGAAGCAGAGGATCGAATCAGCAAGCTGGAGTACATGGTAGAAAAAAACTCCCAGAAAGCAAGAAAATGAAAAAAGGCTCAAAAACAATGAAGAGGGGTTAGCGAAATGCAGGACAATATGAAACATAATAATATCCATATACTAGGAATACCAGAAGGAGAAGAGGAGGAGCAAGGGATAGAAAACCTGTTTGAAAAAGTAATGATGGAAAACTTCCCTAACTGGAGGGGAGAAAAAGTCACACAAGTCCAGGAAGCAGAGAGGGTCCCATTCAAGAGGAACCCAAAGAGACCCACTCCAAGACACATTATAATTATAATGACAGATATCAAGGACAAAGAGAGAATCTTAAAGGCAGAAAGGGAGAAACATGAAGTAACATACAAGGGAGCCCCAATAAGGTTAGCAGCTGACATCTTCACAGAAACATTATAAGCCAGAAGGGAATGGCAAGAAATATTCCGAGCAATGAAAAGCAAACACCTGCAACCAAGACTACTCTACCCAGCAAGGCTCTCGGTTAAAATAGAAGGTGAAATGAGGAGTTTCCCAGACAAAAGAAGGCTAAAAGAATACGCCTCTACCAAACCAGCATTGGAACATATGCTGAAGGGACTGCTTTAAGAAGATGAAGAAAAAGAGTGAGAGAGAGAGGAACACAACTACAAAGGGGAAAAATAAATAAGTACCTATCAATAATAAATTTAAATGTAAATTGTTAAATGCTTCAATCAAAAGATATAGCGTAGCCGAATAAATAAGAAAACAGGACCCACACATATGTTGCCTTCAAGAGACCCACTGCAGAACAAAAAACCAGCACAGACTGAGAGTGCAGGTTTGGAAAAAAATATTCCAAGCAAATAGACAGGGGAAAAAAAAGGGTAACGATAGTTATATGAAACAAAATAGACTTCAAAACACAAGCCATAAAAAAAGACACAGAAAAACATTCATAATACTCAAGGGAAGCATCCATCAAGAAGATATAAACATTGTAAACGTATATGCACCTAACATAGGAGCACCCAAATATATACGGAAAGTCTTGGGGGACTCCAAGAAAGATGTAGACAGCAACACAATTATAGTAGGAGATTTTAACACCCCACTCTCAAAAATGGAAAAATCTTCCAAACAAAATATCAACAAGGATATTGTGGAACTAAATGATGCACTAGACCAAATGGACTTCACTGATGTATATAGAACCTTTCATCCCAGAGAAGTGAAATACACATTGTTTTCAAATGCACGTGGAACATTTTCAAAGATAGACCACATAATAGGACACAAAAAAAGCCTCAACAAATTCAAGAAAACTGAAATCATATCAAGCATTGTCTTGTAACACAAGGGTTTGAAACTAGAAACCAACCTCAAGGAAAAAACCCAAATATATTCAGACTCATGAAGACTGAATAGCATGCTATTAAACAATGAATAGGCTAATAATGAGATCAAGGAAGAAATCAAAAAGTTTCTGGACACAAATGAAAATGAACACAACAGTCCCAAAGCTATGGGACACAGTGAAGGCAGTCCTAACTGGGAAGTTCATAGCCATACAAGCCTACCTAAAAAAGATAGGAACATTTCAAACAAACACGCTAACCCTTCAACTACAAGAACTGGAGGAACAACAATAAACTAAGCCCAGAGTGAGTAGAAGGAAGATAATAATCAAGATCAGAGCAGAATTAAATGACATAAAGACTAAAAAATAATTCAAAGGATCAATAAATCCAGGAGGTGGTTCTTTGAAAAGATAAACAAAATTGGCAAACCTTTAACCAGACTCATCATGAAAAAGAGAGGATGCAAATAAATGAAATCAGAACTGAAAGAGGAGAAATTACAACTGATGCCACAGAAATACAAAGGATTGTAAGAAATTACTATGAACAACTCTATGCCAAGAAATTTGAAAACCTGGGTGAAATGGACAAATTCTTAGAAACATATAAATCTTCCAAATCTGAATCAAGAAGAAGCAGAAAGCCTGAACAGACTGATAACAGCTAGTGTAATTGAAGCAGTAATAAAAAAACACTCAGCACACAAAAACCCTGGACCGGAAAGCTTCACAGGAGAAATTTACACAATTTTAAAGGAAGAGTTAATCCCTATTCTTCTCAAGCTATTCCAAAAAATCCTCAAAGAGGGAAGACTCTCAAACTCTTTTTATGAGGCCAGCATCATGCTAATCCAAAAACCAGATAAACACACAACAAAGAAAGAAAGTTAGGCTTCTGGTCAACATAGAGGCATATGTAGATACGCTTTGCCTCTTTGCAGAATGAAAAGAAGGACAACAATAAACTTAAAAAATACAACTAGAAATGCCAGAAAATTGAACTGTATGGAAGTCCAAAAACCAAGGAGTTAAAGAAGAAACATTTATCCAGACTGGTAGGAGGGACAGAGATGGGCAGCCAGGGCAGAGAGGACCTGAAGCAAGACTGCCACTGGAGGACTGGGCAGTTGAGATTGTGGCTGGCTGTCCCACATTTGTGTGCAGATAAACTGGGAGGAACAACAGGGTAGCAAGACAGACCACATAACCCAGAGCTCCAGCATGGGAAAGAAAAGCCTCAAAACCTCTGGCTGTAAAACTTGTAGGGGTTGCAGTGAAGGAAAAATTCCAAGCCTCACAGGAGTATTCATTGGAGACACCCACAGAGTCCTAGAAAGTACACAAACCCACCCACCCGGGAATAAGCACCAGAAGGGCCCAAGTTGCTTGTGGATAGCTGGGGGAGTGAGTGAAAGCCGGACGAGAGCCTAGCAATCGGCATTGTTCCCTCTCTGACCCCTCCCTCACATACAGAGCCACAACATAGCAAAGAGGGTTATCCAACCCTGGCGAATACATAAGGATCTGCCCCTAACCAAGTAACAGGTGCACTGAGACAAAGAAATATGGCCCAAATGAAGAACAGATCAAGAATCCAAAAACGGAACTAAGCGACAAAGAGATAACCAACCTATCAGATGCAGAGTTCAAAACACTTGGAATCTGGATGCTCACAGAAATGATTGAGTGTGGTCGAAAAATAGAGAAAAAAGGTGAAGGTTATGCAAAGTGAAATAAAGAAAAATATACAGAGAAACAACACTGAAGGGAAGGAAACTGGAACTCAAATCAATGACTTGAAACAAAAGGAAGAAATAAATATTCAACCAGAACAGAATGAAGAAATGAGAATTCAGAAAAATGAGGAGACACCTAGGAAACTCTGGGACAACTTTAAACATTTCAATATCCCAATCATAGTGGAGTCAGAAGGGGAAGGGGAAGAGCAAGAAATCGAAAACTTATTTTAAAGGACAATGAAGGAGAACTACTCCAATCTGGCAAATAAAGTAGACTTTTAGGAAGACCAGGAAGCTCAGAGAGACCTGAAGAAGTTGGACCCAAGGGAGGACACAAAAAAGCACATCATAATTACATTACCCAAGATCAAAGATAAGGAGAAGATTTTAAAAGAAGCAAGAGAAAAGGAGAGAGTTACCTACAAAGGAGATTCCATAGAAAATCAGCCAATTTCTCAGAAGAAACCTCCCAGGAAAGAAGGGGTAGAAAGAAGTATTCAAAGTCATGAAAGGCAAGGGCCTACATCCAAGAATACTCTGTCCGGCAATACTATCATTTAGAATGGAAGGGCAGATAAAATGTTTCCCAGATAAGGTCAAGTTAAAGGAGTTCATCATCGCCAAGCCCTTATTATATGAAATGTTAAAGGGAGTTATCTAAGAAAAATAATATCAAAACTATGAACTGTAAAATGACAACAAACTCACACCTATCAAGAACTGAACCTAAAACAAAAACAGAAACAAACTAAAGAAACAACTAGAACAGGAACAGAATCACAGAAATGGACATCACATGGAGGGTTATCAGCAGGGATGGGGAATGGGGTGAATGGGGGAAAAGGTACAAGGAATAAGATGAATCAGAAGTAGGAGCAAAATAGACAGGGGGAGGTTAAGAATAGTATAGGAAATGGAGAAGCCAAAGTACTTATATGTAGGACCCATGGATATGAACTAAGGTGGAGGGGGAGGGAAATGCTCATTGGAGGGTAGGTGACGGGTGGAGGGGAGTCAAAGGGAGAGAAACATGGGACAACTGTAATAACATAACCAATAAAATATATTTTTAAAAGACAAAGAAAACTACAGGCAAATATTTCTGATCAACATAGATGCTAAAATCCTCAACAAAATATTGGCAAATCACATCGAGCAATACCTTAAAAAGATCATACATCATGATCAGGTGGGATTCATCCCAGGCATGCAAGGATGTTACAATATTAGCAAATCAATAAGTGCAATACACCAGTTATACAAATGGAAAGACAAACATCACACGGTCATATCAATAGATGCAGAAAAAGCATTTGATAAGGCACAGCACCCACTTATGATAAAAACACACAGCAAAGTGTGAGTACAAGGAGCATACCTCAACATAATAAAGCCCATATATGAGAAACCTACAGCCAACATCATACTCAAAGGGCAAAACCTAAGATATTCCCACTAAGATTGGGAACAAGACAAGGGTGTCCACTTTCACCACTCTGTTCAGCATAGTATTGGAAGTTCTTGCCATAGCAATCAGACAAGAAAATGAAAGAAAAGGCATCCAAATTGGAATGGAGGAAGTAAAACTGTCACTCTTTGCAGATGACATAATACTGTACATAGACAACCCTATAGATGCCACCAAAAAATGACTTGACCTAATAATTAATTTGGCAAAACAGCAGGATACAAAGTCAACATTCAGAAATTGAAGGCATTTTTGCACACAACAATGAACTATTAGAATCAGAAGGCAGGAAAAAAAACCCATTTGCTATCACAAGAGAAAAATAAAGCACCTAAGAATTAACCTAACCAAGGAGGTAAAAGACCTGTATTCAGAAAACTACACAACACTGAAGAAAGAAATTAAGGAACACAAATAAATGGAAACATACACAGTGTTCATGAATCGGAAGAATTAACATCATCAAAATGTCCATGCTACCCAAAGCAATTTATAGATTCAACGCAATGCCTATTAAAATACCAATGACATATTTCACATACATATAAAAAAAATTGAAAAATTTATATGGAACCATATACAACCCCTAATAGCTGCAGCAATTTTGAGAGAGAAGAACAAAGTAAGAGGGATCACAATACCTGGCATCAAACTATGTTACAAGGCCACTGTAATCAAAACAGTTTGGTACTGGCATAAGAACAGACACATAGATCAATGGAACAGAATAGAGAGCCCAGAGATAAACCAGGGTCTCTGTGGTCAATTAACATTTGACAAACGGGGCAGAAGCATAAAAGGGAGTAAAAATAGCCTCTTCAATAAATGGTGTTGGCAGATCTGGACAGCTACATGGAAAAAAATATGAAACTCGACCACCAACTTACCCCACACACAAAAATAATCTCAAGATGGATAAAAGACTCAAATATAAGTTGTGACACCATAAAAGACCTAGAAGAGAACATAGGCAGGAAAATCTCAGATATGTCACACAGCAATATTTTCACCGATATGTCCCCTAGACCAAGGGACATGAAGGAAATAATAAATAAATGGGACTTCATCAAATTAAAAACTTCAGCACAGCTAAAGAAAACATTAGCAAAATGAAAAGAGAATCGACCATATGGGTAAACTTACTGGCCAATAATACCTCAGACAAGGGTTTGATCTCCAGTATGTATAAAAAACTCACACAACTCCACTCCAGGAAGGCAAACAATTGAATTAAAAAATGGGCAAAGAACCTGAACAGACACTTCTCCAAAGAGGACATACACAGGGCCCTTGGCATATGAAAGGATGCGCAGCATCACTAGCCATCAGAGAGATGCAAATTAAAACCACAGTGAGATACCACCTCTCTCCAGTCAGAATGGCCATCATACAAAAGTCAACAAATGACGAGTACAGGCAAGGATGTGGAGAAAAGGAAATCCTACTGCACTATTGGCAGGAATGCAGCTTGTGCAGCCAATGTGGAAAATAGCATGGATTCCTCAAAAAACTAAAAATGGAACTGCCTTTTGACCTGACAATTCCACTGCTGGGATTACACACTAAGAATCCTGAATCACCAAAAGAACCTATGCACCCCAATGTTTGTAGCAGTGTTACTTACAATAGCCAAGTGCTGGAAGCAGCCTAAGTGCCCATCAGTAAATAAGTGGACCAAAAATCTGTTGTACATTTGCACAATAGAATACTGCACAGCAGAAACAAAGAAGGAACACCTACCATTCTCAAGAGCATGGATGGAACTGGAGAGCATTATGCTAAGTGAAGTAAGCCAGGCGGTGAAAGACAGATACCATATGATCTCACCTGTAAGAGGAACCTGATCAACAAAACGATCAAGCAAAATAGGACCAGGCACATGCAAATAAAGAACAAACTGACAGGGACCAGCGGGAAGGAGGGAGGGGAATAATGCCAAAAAGAAGAGGAAAGGTCAAGTCAAGGAACCTGTATAAAGGACCCATGGACAAACACAATGGGGGAGGATTGATTGTGGGAGGTGGGGGGTGGGTATGGCTGGGAGAATAATGGGGACAACTGTAACTGAACAAGAATTTAACAAAAAATTTTAAATAAAAACAATAAAAAAAGAGCTTCCAAATAGATAAATTGGGGAGTGAACTGATGGTTAAGAGAGAATGTTTGAGCTAGAAAACTTTGAAAAACAATATATATTTTTAATAGTGCAACTCATAATGTAAAGAATTGAGAATATTGAGCAGAAAAATATGGATTCTATTTCATTATACTGATAACCTTGGTAAAATTGTTTGGTGTGCTTGCATTTGTAACATTGGATTCGATAAACTTTAAGAAGGTACCTAATTTTTAGTTATACAATTCAGTTACCATTCAGACCGAGTCATTTAAGCAAAAGCCCAATTTGGGCACCCTATGGATCTCAAAACTTTACAAGGAAGAAAAGTTCTGAAATCATGTGAAACAAAATCCATGACATATTTGATAAGGGTTTAATATTCAGAATACATAGAGAACACCTAAAACTCAAAAATAAAAATGAAATAAATAAACAACCTGATTCAAAAACAGACAAAGGACTTGTATGGGCATTTCACCCAAGATAACAAATGGACAATAAGCACATGAAAAGATGTTCAACATCATAATCATTAGGGAAATGCGGTCAAAACCACAGTAAGATTCCACTTCACACCCAGTAAGATGACTTTTTTTTTTTTTAAAGCAAGTATTGGCAAGAGTGTAGAGAAATTGGAACTCTCATGCTCTTCTGATGGGAGTGTGAAATAGGTGTAGCCACTAATAGACACAGTATGGAAGTTCCTCAGAGAATGAAACACAGAATTGCCACATGTTCCAGCAATTCCACTCCTTGAACTGAAAAGAATTGCAAGCAGAGACACAACAAATGCTCACAACAGCCAAAAGGCACAAAAGACTGAGTGTCCAAATACAGATGAACGGATAGACAACGTGGAATTTACACACATACTCATAAACCATTATCCAGCCTTGAAAAGGAAGGAAGCTGACATGTGCTACAACATGGATGAATCTTAAAAACATCACGCTCAGTGAAATAGGCCAGTAAGAAAAAGACAAACGCTGTGTGATGGATTAGTTACGTGAGATGCCTAGAGTAGTGAGAGAGAGAGGGTAGAACCCTGGTTGCCAGGAGTTGGTGGTGGGGTAGGGCATTGATACTGAATGAGCACAGTGTTTCAGTTTTGCAAGATGAAGAGAATTCTGGAGATGGATGGCAGTGAGCACAACAGTGAGAATCCATTTAATGTCATCAAGCCTTGCACTGAGTTAAAATGGTAAATTTTACTACAAGTTTAAAACTAAATAATAGTCCATGATAATTAGAGAGAGAGTTATAATGCATTGTCCAAACTGGGACACTTTGGGAGGGATGAATGTGATGGTCCTCAGTGGCCCAGGTGCCACCCAAATATTCTGCTCCTGCCTCAGAGAAAAATACCCACCTGCTTCAGTAGAAAATTTAGCCTGGCAAATCTTTGGCACAGTAACTATGGATGAAATCACACAATTAACAGTGCCAAGGAATAATGATTTCTGTTCCAAAGCCTTAAACTTTTAAAATGTGACATTTTTCAAATGGAAGTTTGGATACATTTCCGATTTACAGTTTTATGCCAGAAGTCCATTCTGCTCTGGGACACTCACCTGTGGTTTCTGGGCTCAGCTGTCCACATGTGCATGTGGAAAACACGTTTACCTCCCTCCCTCATCCCCTTCGATCTCAGTGCCATCATGCTTTAAGGCAGCGCCCACACAACGGCCACTCATCTGTTCAGCCTTCCGTTATCCAGCAGGTGGAAGTTCTCCGCTTCCAAACTTTGCAGGGCTTGACTTGGTGTGAAGCTCACTTGAGAGAAAACCTAGATTATTGAGTGAATGCTACTGACTTCTGTTTGGCTGCCAACCCTGAAAGATAACCATAACTAAAGTCATCTCCCAGCCGTAAGGAAAACTGCCTTGGATGTCCCCACGTAAACCCTGTGGTCGGTGCCTTGGTTTTCCCAGGATTTTGGGGGGGGCTTGAGGCCAAGGGATGGAGATGGATGACTCTGGGTCATCAAGAAAATGGAGTTCCTCTGTCTTTCCTATGCAGGGAGTGGTCAATCTCTCCCTTGCCAGCCTCAGGCTCTGACACTGGGGTCCCCAGACCCAAGGTTTGTTCTCTATGCCACCAGGACCCTAAACCACAGGTGCCCGACTGAAAATTTTCCCTGGTTGGGCTGGCCCAGGGAGGGTGATTCCCCCACTGACGTGGCTTTCTCAGGAGGCCTGGATGCCCCCGGTCCTGGACCAGGTCACCCTCACCACTCACATATTGTAGCTTTAAAAATCCGAAAGGTCGCCTGTCTCAGGTATTTCACACCCCTCCCCCAAGTTAATATCACCTGTTTTTCTGCACTCCCACAGTACATTGCGAGCGGGCTGTGGGCAGCGGCAGTCGGTTTCTTTGACGTTTTCGTTTGCTTGTTCGTTCGTTCGTTTT
>PVJD01015602.1:0-24259 GCA_004026545.1 Mormoops blainvillei
AATAAATAAATAAATGTGAGGAAGGGACACCCCTTCCTCACAGTAGACTTCCAGTTTTAAAATGTAGAGATGGAAATAAGTAACCACCACAGTAATAATTGCTGCAGGCAACAATCATTAATAGATGCTAAAATCAGTAGCCAAAAGTATGATGAGAAGTTGGATATGTGTAAAAGCTCAAAGTATCCCCCCGCCAGATACTTTATGTGATAAAGGGGGAAATAGTAACTTTACATATAGCAGAAAAACCTGACAGACACCTCACTAACCAAGAGGCCAAAGTTAGCATCACTATCTGGAAATGAGATATATCAACATCACGTATTTCCTGATATGATGCACTGCCAAAAATATATTTTTTCAATCTAATCATGTGAAAGTATCAAACACACGGTGGGACATTATACAAAATAACTAACTGACCAGTACTCTTTCAAAGTGTAAAGGTCAAGAAAGCCTAGGATACTGTCACCTTTGGAAGAGACTAAAAAGGTATGGTGGCGTGAGCTCCTGGACTGGATCCTGGACAAGGAGAAAGCCATCAGTGGGAAAACAGTCAAAATTCAAGTTCAGTCTGTAGAGTAGGAGGAGCCCTGATGAGACGCTTTGTATTGTTTGTATTGTATGGTATCGATGTCAGTTTTCCGGTTTCAGTAATTGCACTATGGTTATGTAAGACGTTAACATTAGGGAGGCTGGGCAAAGGGTAAATGGAACTCTACAATACAAATTTTCTGGGTCTAAAATTACTTCGACATAAAAATGTTTAAAAACTTTGATTTAAACAACTATTTTCAGTCGCATTGTTCTCTGAAAGTGCAGTTGTGAACTCCTTCTTTGCTATACAGGTTGCTAACACAATAATGTGAAAAGAAGCAACACAGCACGTTGTCCTGGAAACCCCAGTTTAACATTTTCCATGCCACGACTCCTTAGTTATATAGACCTTGACCAGTAGGTGGCAGCATTCAACCAGTTTCTCAGCAGAAAAACCCCGGGGGCGGGGGGGAGCAGGGGAGCTGTTGAGATTGAACAGTGGGAGGCAAAACAATGAGACTTCCCCGACAAGCTGAAGGTGACAATGTACAGTCACTACAGGGAGATGCCATTTTTATGGGCACTTAAGTGATGAGACATGGAGGAAAGAACTCGTAAACAGTGATGTAAAGCTTGGAGGCAAAATTATCCACCCCATGCTGCCCCCACCCCAGCCTGGGGCCTCAGGAGGAACCCAAGACAACACCTCCGCTGAGGTGCTAATGCCACACTGTTAAAGAATAACAAAAGGTGACTTGCAAATTTTTAAGCACTTTCAGAGAATGAATTACAGAGAAACAATAAATCATTAATAGTATAAGAACTTTAATAATTTTTTTAAAAGACTGTTACCAGTCTTTTTTTTTTTTTTTTTTTTTTGCTTTGTTTTTCTTAGAATTTTGGGCCTGGAAGGAACTCCACTCAATTCTCTTTCTCTTCTCTTGGTCTTCCCTCTCAAATCCCGGAACTGCTCCCATCAAAGTCTAATACTTGAGTTATCTTAGGTATCTTTAGTAGTTGCCGAGCCCCAGGCAGGTCAAGAGACTTGTTTAAAACATCACAGCCAGCAACTGCCAGACCTAGGACTTAAAGCCAGAATCTGGGTGAGTCCAGTCCTCTCTCAACCCCTTCCACAGAGCTTAAACCCATTCTAAGCTCCTGCCTTTTGTAAGGGGGGGACCAAAAAAAAAAAAATTGAGTTACCTTCTGGATGGCCAGCCCTTTATAGTACAGGCTTCCCCTGCTAGGTGTGTGTTCTAGGAACCCATCTGTATCAGTGTGTCAGCTGGCATTGTTGTGAGAGGCTGCGTTGGGCTCCAGTGAGGTGTTTTTGTGTGTGTGTGTGTTTTGTTTTTTGAAGACTCTTTCAGTGTGTTTGCCCATTTCACGGTGGGTGATTTACAAGCGCACCTGCCCACACTGCACTGAGTGTTTAGCCGTTTTTTTTTAACCAAAAATGGCATGATCCCCATGCCCCACCCTCCTCCCTATTCACCCAATCTCATCCCAAGTGACTTTTTTTTGTTTCCTCCACCCTCCATGAAAAAAGGGAAATGTTTTGCTGATGTGGAAAAGGTGAAACAAAAAACAGCAGAAGCACTAAAAGGCATCAAAATCGACAAGTTCAGAAACTGTTTTGAGCAGTGGAAAAAAGGTCAATAGGTGTATTGCATCAAATTGGGAATACTTTGAAGATGACTGAAGTTTAAACATGTGACAATAAATACACAATCTTTTATAACTAAATTCTGTTTTTCGGGGGGCCCCGCATATCTGTGAAGGACTGGGCTCCAAGGGAGGCAGGAACCTCGGCTGATTTCCTACAGGGGCTACCAAAGACTCCCTGATGAAGTTGAGTTGCACTAAGCTGCATCCTCCCTGCAATGGTTAAGACATATAAAATATGTATTTTAATACTGTTTTCTGATTTTCCTGGACTGAGAACTTTTGTTCCTCATTCCACAGCCCCACCTGACTAACCTTTTCTTCCCCCCATTGAAGTAGGAGGATAATGGTCATGAAATGTAAAACCCAAAGCTTCTGATCCGAGCTTCCTGCTGCTCCTGAAGCTTCTCCCAGCGTGACCTCAATCACTGGGCCTGAAACCAAACAAACAAAAAAAGAAAGCTATTTAAAGATATCCTTTCTACCACTCCTAGTCCATAGCCTTCTGCTAATGGACAGATGGGCACTGCGGTGCCGGCTCAGAGAGCTCCCTGCCAGGATAAAGTGCTCTGTTAACACTCACTGCCTGGCATCCTCAAACTCCTCCCACCCCTCCACAGCTCGTTCTGCACAGCAGGGGGTTGGAAGGATATGTGGAAGGCCATGGCCTCCAGAACCAGCCAGAAGCAGCGGGGATCCCTGGGGCCTAGGCTTGAGAAACATTGGGACTGACAGGGATGAGCTTCAAGAATCGGTTTCTACAGGAGCTGTTCTTGCGTTTCTGGTCCAGGTCCAGGTTGGGGCCACTGCAGGAAGCTATAGCTGGGGGAGTCTTAGGGCCTAGCCCAAACCAGGGAGCCAGAGGGCCCAGACCATAGGTGGCTCTTCTCAGTGGTTACTCCTTAGAATACAGAGGCGCAGACATGATTCTGAAGCCTGTTTGCTTGAGGGAACACTGAAGTCCCATGGGACTCCCATCGGCCGTCCCTCCCAGCCCGAGTGCTGGGAGCTCGCTTTATCCACAATAGAGGTACAGAGGCCCGGAGCCCGGGTCGCCGTCTTGGGAGCAGGCCATTTGTACTGCTTTGGAGCTTCTTGCCACATCTGCAGCTGAATGTGACAGGAAGTGAGTAAGAGGCCTTGAATACTGTGATGCAAGAATCCATGGCTTTAGATAACACATGGGCCGCTCTGCTGACGGTGCAAAACTTAATACAAGAACTCAATACCCACAAAGAGGCAGCTCAAGAAAGACAGTCATGTATGGCTGCAAGCATTTTGAGTTGCTGTAATTTCCTCCCTACACCCTCCCCCCACAGTGGTCGATGATGACACTTGTTTTTAGCCAGAATAAAAATAAAAACGTAGCACAGCCCTGTTACCCCACCTTGATCTGGTAAATCTTCATTTTAAGGACTCGAATTTCCCCAGGCAGGGACAAGGTGGTGGTGCTTGTTATTTAGCTTCAGTGGACATCTTTTTAAAATAAGAACTTTTGGGGTTTCTTTTAATAGTCAAAATAACATTTCACACTTAACCAAATTAAATTATGTAATTATATTCCTTAATATACATAATTCCATTAATATTCATATTGACCGTGGACTTCCTGTGACAATGGCAACATAGATAGACATGGCTCGCCTCTTTGCACAACCGCACCAAAAGTACAACTAAAATATAGAACAACCATCACTCAGAAATTGAGATGAATGGAAATCTGACAACTACAGAATTTAAGAAACCACATCCATCCAGACTGGTATGAGGGGTGCAGATGTGGAACAGGCTGGTCTCACACCCATGTGGGGTGGATAAAAATTTGGGACACACATCTCGGGAGTGAGGCGTCCCAGCCCCACACCGGGCCCCCTAGCCCAGGATTCCAGTGCCAGGAAGATAAGTCCCCAAAACTTCTGTCTGCAAAAACCGGTGGGGATTGAGTCGGTGGAAGAAGCTTCTGGAACCCCAAGTAGTTCCTCTTAAAGAACTCACACACTGACTCACCTGCTCATACTCACTCCCTCTGAGCTCCAGCACCAGGGTAGCAGCTTGAAAGGCACCAGTGGCATAGAGGGAGAAACTGAAGTGTCTGGCATCAAGGTGAGCAGAGGTCACTGTCCCTTTTCTAAACCTTCCCCTCACAGAGATGGCAAGCTGATGCCATATCTAAGATACCATCAACCTGGCTAACACTGTTTGACCTGCCTTGGAGATCCTGAGAGACTCTGCCCCACCCAGTTTACCAGCCCACCCAAGTTGCTTTCCTGTATGATTGGCTGGTCTTGGCTCATGCTTCACAACTTCCTAAATCCTCGCAAACAAGCAACAGCTGGCCTCAGTGGGCCCCAGGCCTGACACTAGCAACAGGCAGCCTAGATTCACAGGTTGGCTTTGCCTGGGAATCTCCAAGTCCAGCACAAGTAGCAGATATCTCAGATTGTTTTATAGCTCAGACAGGGTGGCTCTGGGCAAAAAGCAGGTTGGGGGTTACCTGGGCCTGCACCACCTAGGAAACTCCAGGGCCAGCACACTCAGTGGACAGCTATAGACCACGTCTGAGCACCACCACCCTGCCCCTGCAGAGCCAATCCTCCACGGAGGGCAGAGGTTGGTGGTCAGTGGCCACAGCCAATCCTTGCAGTTGACTGGCCTGGGTAAATCCCTCCCATTGATCTGCCAACAGCAGCCAAGGCACAACTACAAGAGGAGGATATACTCAGCCCACACAAAGGGCATACCTCAAGTACCCAGCTTGGGTGATAGGGGAGGCTGTGCCACTGAACCTACAGGACACCTAGTACATTAGACCACACTACCAAGATATGGAGTCAAAGCAGCTCTACCTAATACATAGAAACAAATACAGGGAGGCTGCCAAAATGAGGAGACAAAGAAACATGGCCCAAATGAAAGAACAGATCAAAACTGCCCTGGCTGGTGTGGCTCAGTGAGTGAGTGCTGGCCTGCAAACCAAAGGGTCACTGGTTTGATTCCCAGTCAGGGCACATGCCTGGATTATGGGCCAGATCCCCAGTGAGGGACGCATGAGAGGCAACCACACATTTATGTTTCTCTCTCTCTCTTTCCCCCTCCCTTCCTCTCTTTCTAGAATTAAATAAATAAAATTAAAAAAAGAAAGAAAGAAAGAACAGATTGAAACTGCAGCAAAAGAGCTAAACGACATGGAGGTAAGCAATCTATCAGATGCAGAGGTCAAAACACTGGTTATAAGGATGCTCAAGGAACTTACTGAGGACCTCAGCAGCACTAAAAAGATCCAGTCAGAAATGAAGGATACACTAATCTAAATAAAGAACAATTTATGGGGAATCAACAGTAGAGTGGATGAAGCTGAGAGCCAATGATCTGGAACATAGGGAAGCAAAAAACAACCAATCAGAACAAGAGGAAGAAAAAGGAAACCAAAAAAAAAAAAATGAGGATAGTATAAGCAGCTTCTGGGACAACTTCAAGAGTCCAACATTCACATCATAGGGGTTCCAGAAGGAGGAGAAAAAGAGCAAGAAATTGGGAATCTATCTGGTAAAATAGTGAAAGAAAGCTTCCTTTTTTGGTGAAGGAAATAGACATGCAAGTCCAGGAAGCACAGAGAGTCCCAAACAAGATGGATGCCAAGAGGCCCACTCCAAGATACATTACAATTAAAATGTCAAAGGTTCAAGATAAAGAGAGAATCTTAAAAGCAGCAAGAGAAAAGAAGTTAGCTACCTATGGTAGAGTTCCCACAAGACTGTCAGCTGATTTCTCAAAAGAAATTTTGCAGGCTAGAGGGATTGGCAAGGCATATTCAAAGTCCTGAAAAGCAGGGACCTATAGCCAAGACTGCTCTACCCAGAAAACCTATCATTTAGAATTGAAGGGCAGGTAAAGAGCTTCCCAGACAAGAAAAAGCTAAAGGAGTTCATCATCACCAAACCATATTATATAAAATACTAAAGAGGCTTATTTAAGAAAAAAATAGAAGATCAAACCTATGAGCAATAAAATGACACAAAAAATACATATCTTTCAAAAATTGAATCTAAAAAACAAACTAAGCAAACAAGAAGAACAGAGACAGAATCATGGATACTGAGAGCATTCTGATGGTTGCCAGATGGGAGAGGGCAGTGTGGCAATGGGTGAAGAGGTGAGGGGATTGAGAAGTACAAATAGGAAGTTACAGATTACCCATGGGGATGTAAAGTACAGTATAGGAAATGGGGCAGCTAAAGAACTTACATGCATAAGCCATGGACATGAACAATGGTGTAGGGACTGCCTGAGGGAGTGGGGGATGCTGGGTGGAGGGGGGGCCAAGGGGGGAAAATCAGGACAATTGTAATAGCATAATCAATAAAATATATTTGAAAAACAAATTTACCACGTTGGCCTTTAAAATGTCCTTTATAGTTGGTTTGTCTAAACCAGGATTTAATAACAGGACCATGCGCTGCACGTGTTTTTCATGTCCCTATCATCTCTTAAACTACAACGGTGAGCTTTTTTCATGCTGTTGACTCCCTGGAGACACGGGCCAGTTGACTTGTAGAATGCCTGGGTGTGTCTGATGTCTACCTCCAGGTGTGGCATAGCTTGTTTCTCTGTCCCTTGAATTTTCTGTAACCTGGAAGTTGGATGCAGGTTAAATGTTTTTAACTTGCCAGATTTCCAAGTATATTTTATAGAAAGGAGACAGCATCCCACAGAAAAGCTGAGTGACATAAATGACAACGACATACACTACACAAAGTATCATGCACGTATCAAATGGTACTGCTCAATTAGACCACATTTATCTTAATGGCATGAAACACAAAACCTACTCCCGTATTGATCATTATAATTCTCCCTTTAGAATCTCGCAAGTCACGAACATGGTCTGATAGGGCTTGGAAAAAAATGTTGTAAAAGAAATCATAATATTTAAACCTTCTACAGAAAACACCCCTCTTTCCTCTTGGGAAACACATCTGTTTCCAGTTTTTGACTCACAGCTCTATAATTTATTCTATGAGCTTGGGTCTTACTCAAAGAAACCACCTTAAGTGATTTCAGCCACTTTTTCTGCTCAAGGAAACGTGGAGCCTGGGGATTATCCTTGGACAGGTCAGCTCTGCCCTCTGCTATGGGGATCATGGAGTGCTGGGCAGGGACCTGGAAGGGTGAGCTCCATCTCCAAGTGCTAAGTTACCCTTAGTGTAAATTAGTCTGTAAAAAAAAGGATGGAGTGCGAGTTGGGGAACAAGGAGCCACAACTGTTTGTTTACATGTACGTAAAAAGAAGGAGACCATAAAGGGACATCTACCTTACATATGCCTGAATATGTATAGGATATTTCTGGAAGGATATGCAAGAGTCTGATGAGTATAATCACTGGCAGCATGGGTGTGGGCATCGAAGGTATGGGGTGGGAGGAAAACCAATATTAATGTATGACCTTTTGTACTACTGGAGTCCTTTTTACCATGTGTGACCTTTGCGATAACCGCAAGTTTTTGTTGTTATTACAATGAACTGTAATATTAGCTTTCTTGGAAAGATTTGCCTTTTCACATGTCTTCAGCTAAAAGCATCTGTCAGACCCTCGTCTGGTAGTTCAGTTTGTTAGAGCATTGTCCCGATAAACCAAGGTTGCAGGTTCGACCCCCAGTCAGGGTACATAAAAGAATCAACCAATGTCCCTGGCCGTTGTGGTTCAGTGGACTGAGTGCCAGCCTGCAAATCGAGAGGCTGCCAGTTTGATTCCCATTCAGGGCACATGGCTGGGTTGTGGGCCAGGTCCCCAGCTGGGGGCGTGCGAGAGGCCACCGATCAATATATCTCTCACACATCAATGTTCCTCTCTCTCTCTTTCTCCCTCTGGTCCCCTCTCTCTAAAAATAAATAAATAAAATCTTAAAAAAGAAAAGAATCAACCAAGGAATGCATAAATAAGTGGAACAACAAATCTGTCTCTCCCTCCCTCTCTCTAAAACCAATAAGTTAAAAAATAAATAAATATAAAAATCAAGGCATCTATTCGTGAGGACATTGCAGGTGGCTGGTTCTCGGTGGGGGGAAGGTATTTTACCCAGGAGAAAGCTTTTCCTTAGTCTTCTTAACTTATGATGACAGCTCAAGACTGTCCCCATCATGCTCCTGGGGAAGTGTGTGGTGGGCTGAGCTAGTACTTGGGCAGCAACAGGATGCTCTGGACAAGCAGGCGTGGCTGTGGTCTTAACACCCCTCCGGGTGATGGAGCCCTGCTCCCCCCAACCAGACCAGAGAGAGGTATTTTTAGCCTTGGTGTTGGCTTACACAGAGGTTCAGGTATTCTCTGGGGTGTACTATGAGACAAGAAAGCTGAGATCTGACGCTCAGACTCATTTGCCCTACCTCAATGTGCTGATTTTATGCACCTTGGAGAATTGGACTATAAAAGCTGTAATAAGTGAAAGCTATTTATTATACTTCCCTAGAAACCCTTTGGATATCATCTTTCTTTCGTTTCTGACACAGAAGTGCAGTGCAGGGATGGGCAGCTAACCCCACTCCCTACCCCCTACGCGGACAGGGATAGAACAGCGATTTTCAACCTTTTCCACCTCATGGCACACATAAACTAATTACTAAAAGCCTGTGGCACACCAAAAAATATATATTTTTGCCAAGCTTATAAAAAATAGGTATAATTTTGATTTATTCATACAAAATGGCTATTGTTGTATTAGCTTTTGTCATTTTTTAATTTGACAATCTAAGGGAAAAGAGGTCAGTGCCCCTGACCAATCAGGTATTACAGGTTTTAAAAATTCTTACAGCATACCGGTTGAAAATCGCTGGGACAGAAAACCGACGTCCATGTCACCTGCCTTACTACACCAGGAAGAGAAACCAGATGTGGGTCTATTACAAAAGAACTAGAATTACAGGTAGGTTATATAGGTCCTCTTCCGAAGGTGGCATGCATTAGTCATAAGATCTAATGGCACGTGCATGAGGCAAATTGAGTCAACAGGAAATTGATCACATTGTCTGGGAGAGGACAAAAATTGAAGAAAATGTGCTACACAGCTTCTTAAGACATTGTGGAGATCATAGATTTTTTTCCCCCACTCACCAAAGGACAGACTGAAGGAATACTCATTTATAGATTTGCTAACAAAAAAGGGATACTGACATTTCATTTAAGTAAATATATATCCTGCAAAACACCAGGGACAAAAGTACTAGGCTAGAAAGTAGTTAGTCTGGGCCTGTTTGGGGGGAATCGTCCCTTCCCTTAAGAGATAAGAAAGTACTCATCGTCAGGTAGTGAGTTTGTTTCGAAAAAGAAACACAATGGGGAGATAAGTCTATAGAGACATCAAAAACTCTGCTGATGAGGCTGTGTTATTCTTCAGTGCTCTGACCCTTCATAAAATAGAGCCCACTGGAAACGGTAAATCAGATTCAGTCCAGGTCTTCAGGGTCCACACTGGCAAAAGCACACGCTTGCTCTGAGCAGTGTCTCATCAGGGTAAACTAAAACCTGGCTTCCCTTGTACTGCTGACGTCGAATGCTCCCGGGTGCAAGGTGCAAGGCAGGATGGATGGGGCAATAGGTAGTTCAGAGTTGTCTGTCTTGTTCCAGATTCCAAGTGCTTGTTTGGAACCTCAAGGAGCCCCTCGGGGCTGGAAAGGAGGAGGGCTGCTTCCAGATGTCTGACTCATCTCAAACAGGAGGCCTCGGTACCAAAGTTCACTCACGGTGTCATCCTTCCGTCTCACACCTCCATTCCTCCCTCCCAGATGTTCGCCCCTCTTCTTTAAACTCTAAAATAATGAAACAATTCTGACCGTGGGCTCTATAACTAACTATTCAATCTGTTTTTGACTCAATTCCTTTCTATTTCTTTAGACATGATGAAAAAAAACCTAGTCTTGGTGATTTTCAAAATCAGAATTCGTCACAGACTGAGTCCCCATACAGTAAGTGACTTCATGTAGCTTTGGTCTAATATCTATTGCCACACAGACTTACCTAAATAATCTTGGTTCTTCAGTCCTGCTTCCTAACTAGAAGAAGAATCTGGAGATCACCATCAAATAGACTTGCATGAGTCCCAGTAGGTGACTGTATCTTCCGTTCTAGTGTGAGGCAGAGTAAGATAAACTTAGTTTCGTTATTTTCGTGTTTCTTGGAAAGAGCAGAACTTGCAAAATAAACTAGGATTACTGCTCTGATTCACAACACTTTTTATTTCCTTCAGGGGTGTTTCTAGCCAACAATGGAAGATCTTTGCCTTAACTCCTCAAAGGCTCCCTGTGAGTCAGGCCTCAGACATGATCTTTGTGTTGTTAAGTCATATCTGGACCACATGATACCCACAGTCATGCAGCCTGTTCAATGCAGTATTGATAGCTAACAGATTTTTGGCCCTTTGTTTTTCATTTTCTATTCACTCACTTTGTATACATGAAATCCGCCTGCTGTGTTGAGGATTGCTTTTTGAGCTGTATGCGAGAGGAAGGTGTAAGATTTGGCCTCCGTTTTCAAGGAAATACTAACCTTAAGGTAGCCTAAATGGCCATAAATAACGCATGTGTAAATGCTAAGAGTTTAGGAAAGGAAAGATTAGCATGGAAGACTCGGGGGAGGGAGAAGAAGCGTGAAATGCGTATTTAAGACAGCAGTAGAATTGGAGGCCCTTAGGCAGCACAGCAGACTAGATATTCGGAGGAGATACCCCAACAAAACAACAAAACAACTAGATCTGCAATGAAACTTGCTTTCCTTTGCTTCATCGAGCTCATGGGAAGGGAAATTTCCCAGAGGCAGAACAGAATGTGTGGGAAAGCAGAATGGGGAATAATAAGCACGCAGAGGGGACCCTGCAGCCACCCTGAGGGCAAACCCTGACCAATAGCACCAGAGTGCCTGTATTAGTCGCCTAGGGCTGCCATAACAACAGAGCGTAGACTAGGTGGGCTAATGACAGAAATTTATTTCCTCACAGTTCTGGAGGCTAGAAGTCCAAGATCAAGGTGCCATCAGGGTTGGGTTCCTCTGAGGCCTCTCTCCTTAGCCTAAAGTTCATCTCCCTCTTGTCCCCTCCTCACAGTGTCATCCCTGTGCTCAAGACTCCCTGGTGTCTTCCTTTTTTAAGGACACCGGTCACAGTGGATCAGGGCCCATTTTAACATTATCACATTATTATCACAACCCCGGTTTAGGCCCTGAGGGTGTAACAGGGTGAAATGCCCGGTCTCCCTCTGACTCCCTGTCCCAACCTGCTTTGTTCCCAGGCTAATAGCTTCTGCTTAGCCTTGCATATAGACATGCTAATCGTTAGAGGAATTCTGCTTGGGGCTTGAATTGTAGAGAAACAATCCCTCCCATTTCCCCTTTCCTTCCCATAGAAGAAACCTGAATTCTGTACGTTTTAAAGGTGAATTTGAGGTACCACTAAGGCTCCCATCTTCTTGGTTGGTGTCTTCTCGATCAATAAGCCTTTCCTCAGTCCAAACTCTGATGTTTTGAGTTTTGGTCTTTCAGAGTGGCAGGCGCATGGACTTTGGACCTGTAACGAGGTTTCTTACAGATTAAAATCAAACAAATAGACAGTATATCCAGGAAAATGATTTTCTAAGAATACGAATCAATAAAGATGGCCCTGACTGATGTGGCTTGGTTGGGTGTGGACTTGCAAAGCAATAGATCACCAGTTCAATTCCCTGCCAGGGCATATGCCTGGGTTGCAGGTTCAATCCCCAGTCAGCACACATACGAGGGGCAACTGGTCGACATTTCTCTCTCCCGTTAACGTTTCTCTCCCTCTCTCTCTCCCTCCCTTTCCTTTCTCCAAAAATAAATAAATAAAGTAGTTTTGTAAAAAAAGCTGAATTGGCCACCAACAAACTCACACTAAAGTATTTCTAAAGGATCTTGTCTTCATTCGAGTTCCCTTGAAAATATACCCTGATTTACCCTTGAACAAAGTGGGGGTTAAGGGCACTTTTGATTCTACTTCTGGCCCTTCACGTCCGTGGATCAAAATCAGTGCATTCAATCCGGGCTTGGGAATCCGCTGCTGGGAAACTACTGTTGGGAATGCGGAAATATTGTTTTCAATCTTCTGTTTTGGGATAGCACAGACCAACTGCATTTACTGAAAGAACTTTGTATGTGAGTGGACCCCTACAGTTCAAACCCCAGAGGTACAAGGATGAACTGTCATTCATTTGAGAGGTGATCTCAAGAAACACTTGTAGGGCCTTGGGGACGTGAGAGAGGAAAGGGAAGGAAGCCAGAAAAGGCACATTGTCGAGCAAGCCACCACCATGGGCAAGCGGAGCTTCACCCCACTGAGGAACCCGAGGGGGCCAGTGTGGAAAATGCCTCCGAGTTTTTCTGCCTGAGGGCAAGACAGCTAGGTATCCACCAATTCCTTTCAATCCCTAGCTGATGCTGCTCCCAGGAGGCATTCCTCCCCTGACATTTTTTGTCTGCACCTGGCAGGAGCAAGGGGCTGTGGCAGCCATCAGAGAACTCAGGTCCAGGTGCAGGTGCTGAGAGCTGGAGTTTGGCCAGCTGAGCTCGCAAATGCTAAGTGTTGATGGGATATGGAAGGCCACTGGCAAAGCCTCCTACCCATGTACTGCAGGAAATCTGTAAAATGATTGTGGAAAGGGAAGGCCTGGTGAGCTGTAAGCAATCATGAGTCAATCCATTGGCGACTATGTCGGTACATCTGAACAAACACTGTTAGCATAAAAGTATAATGTTAGTATCTAATTTGTAGTCCAACACAAATCAAAACAGAGCATAACTAAAATATTGGATACTATCATATTTTAAATTAGAGTCTGCATCACTATTAAGGCTTTCTCTTTCTTTTTTTTTTTAAGAATAAAATTTGACCATTTAGATTGGTAGAAGGAGGATAAGGTATGTCATCTGAGGTTACCTGATGGAAGAGAAGTTTGGAGGGGAGCATGGAGTAGCACAAGCTTCTGGGAATGGCCACCTTGATTAGAGAGGAAGGGAGAGAGAGAGGGAAACATTGATTTGTTGTTCCAAGTATTTATGCATTCATTGGTTGCTTCTTGCATGTGCTGTGACTGGAACATGCAACCTCTAACCAACTGAGCTACCCAGCCAGGGCTCATTAATATGTTTTGAGCTTGTACCCTTATATGTAATATTTGTACTATATTACCAATATGTACATTATAAAACAAATACCCAAAAGGAATTTTTAAAGTGAGATTGATTACTTATAATAAGTTTTTTAATATTTGTTCTTCCTAAAGGCAATATTAATAATTTAGGTGTGAGCATTAAGCTCAGCTATCATTCATTATTTTGGAAATCTTGACTTATAGAAGATGGGTATATTTTGACATAGGGTGTCAGTGTCTGTCATGGCTGATAAAAGACATCTCAGCAAAGTAAAGCAGACCCAAAGGAAGAAGCGTGCTTACAAATCATGATAACTATTATTTTTTTCAGTCCCACATACCCATTATGCAAGCATTTTTGTTGAAATTCATCTAGGAAATTTCCATGTTCTCTGATTTCAATCAGCGGTAATAGCATACTAATCAGAAGGGCCTAATTTATACTTTTTTAAACAAATGAGTACAAACCTTCATCAGAATAATTTTTATACAAATTGTAAAATTATGTTTCTGTATTTCTTTAGCAGGCCCTGCTAGGAGGCCCCTGCAGCTACATGGACAGGAGGATTAAGACCCCCGGTCAAGGGGTAGGCATAGAAAGGAGGGTCCGAGGGCAACTTTGGCAGAATTTGGTAATGGCATGTGAAAGAAGGAGAAGGCTAGGACTGTAAGTTCCTGGGCTAGTCAGGCTATTCAGGGTGCAAGATGCAAAAATATATTCAAAATACCTCCATGAATGGAAGTGTATTTTAAGGATCCATGCAAACCTAAAGGGGACAACGAACTATGTCTGTAACTGCATTACTGGCTTCAGGAATATGTCACTAATGCCATTTCAAGACACTGCGTGGCTCTGGTAATCCAGTCTCAACTATTAACCCATCACTGGCTGAGTCGGTGACTCAGTTTCTCAGATCCTGCTCTTCTCCTATTTTTTCTCATGGTTTCTCCACTGCCTCCTGATTCCCCTCTGTGGCTTTCTCTGTGTCTCCCTCCAGTTCGACCCCAAATCACTCTTTCAGCAGTAATCCCCTCACTGCATCACATTAGAAGTCTCAAAGGGAGAGGGTCTAACTGGTCCCAGCCCCTCAGCGTTGGCCAAAGGTCTCAGGTGAAGCCAATCCATTCACCGGCCAGGCTTTTTAGGTGACTGCCTTTGGAGCATGTGTTCGTGGCTGGGGTGTAGGTCATATCTCCCTGGCACATGTTAGAGCAACCTATGTACCAGGAACTCCTCAGAGTGGGCTGTGAGCTTACACACACCTTGAAGCCTTGAGTAAGTGAGCTGGGTAATAAGCAGGCTGCCTCTAATAGAACCTGTCCTTTGTTGTCCGGGAGCTAGGAAGATGGGATGGTCTGGATGTGGCTTATTTTACAACAAAGACCAGTGACATACATGCATATATTTCACTTACTACCTGAAGCTTTACTTTGGGTACTAACATAGGAAATAACAATTAAAAACTTATTATTTCTACGACTAGCAGAAGAATTACAGGATGCCGAGTGGTTAAGATTGCAGACTTTGGAACTAGGCTGCCTGTGGTCATGTCCCCAGCACTCTCATTTACTGGGTGTATAACCCGGGGCAAATTACTTAACTGGTCTGTGCCACAGTTTCCTCATCTGTAAAATGAGTATGATAAGACCTATCTCCTTAGGTTGTTTTGAGAATTAAATCAGTTAGTATATTTAAATCACTTAGAACAGTGCCTGGCATATAATTAGCACAATGTGACTATTTTGCTTTTTTACTTTCAATCATGGGTTAAACTCCAACTGTATATCAGTATTCATGCATTCTATCTGCCACTTTAGTCTCTCTGATTTAAGCTTGGTCTCTGATTAAATATTTCAAATTATTTTCTCTTGCGAGTTTTGGTTCTTTAATAAGCTTTATACTTTAATCTGTATAAAATAAATTATTTTCTGGCTTAGAATTTTAAAATGGCTTTCTTTGTTTTTATTTCACAGCCAATTCTTGGAAATAATTCTTACCAAAATAAATATTCTTTTTATTTCCCCTGCTCTTATGTTGGTTCCAGGATGTTATTTTGTCGTAGTTTGATTGATTTCCCTCTGGAGAAGATCAATTTCCCTGGAACATTTGATGTCATTATTTGGAGATGAAGTAGGTGTTACATGTTTATTAAAAGTGATCCACAAGAGTGATTCAGAAACCAGGGTACATTGATATTTTTTGCCTCAGTAATCTTGCTGGTCTGCTGACATACTTGAATTTGAATGCTGGTTTAAATTAACCTTTTGTAAATTATCAATAGTTGGTAGGATTTGCTCCAAGCATTGAAACCGTAATGTTCCACTATATTTACAGATGTAACTTACAGCAAATCTGCAATGATGTCATATATTTTGAGATCACACGTCCTAACCGTGGAACATAAATCTACATGGCAACATGCCAGTGCACATATCAAACAAAGGATCCATCACTCCTAGGATATGGGGTTGACCTGTCCCTGAACTGAACCCCAAATCGTCTTTACCCTACCACCACAATGACCTACAGTAGCTTCACCTTCAAGGTGTCTGGTCTGGAACCTGTGCTGATCCCCTCTCTTTCTTCTCCCTCAGGGGTCAGCCGCTGAGCCAGAACAGTGACCCACTGACCATCCTTCCTCCCCAAAACCCAGGAGGGTGAGAGAGGCATGTGCTGGTTCCCACATGGCCAAAGCTGCCAGCACAGCTGCTAAGCCTCCCCGCTGGCTCTCTTGGCCAGAACTATCACCGTGTCAATCAATCACGGAGTCAAGGCTTTCCTTCTCCCCCACCGAGCCTGGTATGGGTCCTATGCCACCATCAGCGGCAGAGAGGAAGGCAGGGAATTTCAAATCAGATGATTTGAAAGGGCAGGGCACATGTTTTCAAATTAAACTTAATATTACAGGGCTATGGAGGTGATCCATTAAGTAGAGATGTTTAATTCCTTACCATCTTCACATAACACTGAGGTCCTTTTATTGTAGATTAGTGATGTTAGCCACCATCTCAGAAAGCTACTCCTCAGTCTCCATGTACCCCAGGATCTCTAACATTTGAAACAAGGTCAAATGGACTCATAGGCTGTGGTGCCTTCTAGAAATTCAAGTTTCCATAATCAGACAATGTACAGGAATCAATGCAGCATTTTCTATGCCAAAATCGTACACCCAATATAATTCTAGGTGCTGACACCAAAATACATAAGCGATTTTTCCTGCCCCAGAGAGAAGTATGTATAATTTTATGAGCGAGCCAAGAATAGCAACAGGAAATAATATGAAAACAATGCAAGATAACATTTAATTAGAAAACTTACATCAGAATGACCAAAATGGCAGATACAATGTATCCTGGGGTATGCAGCCTTGGGAGAAGCATTTATTTTGTCTGGACTTCACTTTTCTTGTTGATTTTTGTTTTGTTTTGTTTTTTAGGTAGGAATGATATTAATCCTTTACTGTCTTTTGAATAATCCTGTGATGCACAAATGTAACAAAATATGTGTCAGTATGTTGAAACGATTTTAGCACTATTCAGATGTAAAGCATTATTATGACTGCTATGACCATTGCCATGGTGATTATTAATATAATAATATTGTATCGGGAATCCTGGTACTCAGAAAAGTATGCCCAGAGAAGGAAGTATCTGAAAATCTGAACCAGCTTTGAAAGATGTGTGTGGGATTCAGAGGGGCAGAAACAGGCCAGGCTTAGGGGGGACAGGGGAGAACAAAGCAGAGAGGGGTTACTCGTGGAAGGTCCGCTTCTTCTTCTGCTCCACTTCTGCCATCTTGTCAGTCCGGCAGAAGGCCATTGGCGTTTCCTTTGTTCGAGACTAACATTTTAAGCTTAGAAAAAGCCAACTGTACTTATGAGTTCACATGCCCAGAGTGTTACAGTTGATCCTTGAACAACACAGGTTTGAACAGCAAGGGCTCACTTACCAGATTTTTTTTTTCCCAATAAATATAGTTGGCCCATCATATCCATGGGTTTTACATCCATGGAGTCAACCAACCACAGATAGAAAACAGTATTTTCACATACCCAATTGTAGATTCCCAACCACAAATGGAAAATACTGTTTTGGATCCATGGCTGGTTCAGTCTGAGGATAGGAAGAGTCAACCAACCACAGAATCAAAGGTTATATGCGAATTTTGGGCTGCGTTGGGGCTGGAAGGGCTGCAGGCGGGCGGTTGCCACAAACCTCCCCACCCTGACCTCTGCATTGTTCAAGGGCCAACTGTAAAATGTTTCTCTCCTTCTACTGCACTCCCAAGCACTGCCCCATTCTTCTAAGTGAACGTGCTCTTCTGCTGTGACTTTCGTTGCGTCCAGCTCAGGGCTCGGCTGATAATAAGTGCCCTGAAACTGCTGGCTGAGCTGAATCCATACTACCTGCCGTCCCTTCCCTTATCACTGCTACTGTTGCCTCCAGTTCCTTTAAGTTAGTTACCAATGACTTTATTCTGTGCCAATCACTGGTCATTTCTTTGTCTTCATCCTTCTTGACCTCTGCTGACCCTCGTACCTGGCCCGCTCATTCCATGTTTTCACAGAAGGCTGTATTGTCTGCTCTGCACTGGGAACAACTCCATCCCTGACTCCCAGGCAAACAGCTTCAGAATTCTGCCTGAAATTTAAGCCACTGAGATATTTATACCTGTAAACCTGTGTTTTCTTTTAAAATACAAATGCATACAAGGTAGCTAAAGAGGGCTAGGTTTCACAACTTGTCATTAATTAGGATGATGATCATGATGATGATTTTTTGTCCTCATGCAAGGACATTTTTTTTCACTGCTTTTAGACAGAGGGAGGAGCATTGATTTCTTGCCTCCCGCATGCGCCCCAACCAGGGGATCAACCTGCAGCCTAGGTATGTGCTCTGACCAGGAATCAAACCCTCAACCTTTTAGTCCACAGGACAACGCTCCAAGCGACTGAGCCACACTGGCCAGGGTTGTTGCTAATTATTTGATTTTAATTAATTAATTTTTCTGCTACTATGTACCTATGAACTGCACTTGAAGGAATGAAGAAATGCTTGTTTTGACAGGTTTAGATGGAGGAAAGTTCAGCCACAAGATGAGGGAAACATGTGGGAGGACTTTGGTGAAATGAAGAGCAGAATGAGGATACCAGAGATGAACCTAATTTTCAAACGTTTTCAAAACTCGACCTAGCCCTATGCTCATGTCTAGGTTTCCCCTTCGAGCTTCTCACCCCTAATCTGGGCTTTTCTCCCCCTGACAGACACCCTTCATTCCTGGGGCAGCTTCAAATAAAAATAAATATAAATTACTCTCTTCCCTCCAGACAGTTCCTGTGGGGTTCTCAGGAGGGAATCATCGGCTCTTTTTAGGCTCAATCGCAGAGCTTCAGTTGCAAATGTTTGAACTGCAGATTACATCTGCCTGCCCCTGCTCACCCACCATGAGAAAGAGGTAGTGAATATTACCCAGCTCTGCCCTCATTAAAATGGAGGCTCACTTAAAAATATAACTTCCAGGACCTGTTCTGGAATGTTCTGAGAGGATAAGACAACTAAGGAACACTTCTCTCTTTATTCTCATATTCCACTGTTGACCCCCAAAATAGTAACTTCTGCCCACATTTTGTTCTCTCAATGTAGCAAGAAAGCTGCTCCCTGCTCTGCCCTTTAGGGAGGAGTGACTGATATGACCGGGCAGAAGGGGATCAAGGTCACACCGCCTGCTCACTCTCTCTGGCTAAGGCCTCTCTGTAGCAAGCAGAGCTGGGTGGGGCTCCGCGCCTGCCATCTGGAGTAGGTGTCCTCTCTGAATCCTATGCGGAGCGAGGGCAGAAGCTGCCTTTGCTGCAGAGGCAGGTCAAGAGGGCTCCGCAGAACAGCGCCTGCCTTCCACAGGTGGAACCGAAGACCACCCCTAGGCCACAGGTGCAAGCTGTGCCCTCTAGTCCAGCTTTATCCTTAATAAAGATGTGGTTTTACCCCCACGAGCCTGTGTGCCCTTTTTCTCCGAATTCAGAAGCAGGAGGAAGGTGATTGGCCGGCATCCCTAAAGTGTCAACAATGACTTGAGGAACATTGCTTAGCAAAGAATGCTACCCCTTGCTTCTCAATGCCCTCCGAAGAACAAGAATCAATTCTAATATATTTTCTTAGAGATCTTGCCCCTAACCTCACCTCCAATTCTAGCATTCACCTTCACCAGCCCCATTTGAGACCTGGAGTTTGTCAAATGTATCCTGTGGGTGAGAGAACCACCAAAGTTGAAGATGAGGATCTAGTCACCCAGAAATTATATCCTGTTTCATTCCCTTTCAGTTCCCCTCAGGTGGTGGTTTGGGGTGCACAGTGGATTACCAGGTATTTGGAATCCTTTAAGGGTTCTCAACCCAGGGCACACTTAAGTATATACAGTTTTCCTGCACAGTTATCAGTATTAAGAGAAAGAGTGGAACATTTTTTAAATCATTACTATTTATGAAAAATCACTGTGGGAATACTGTAATCTATATTTCTCAATGGGACCTTTTTATGAGACTAAATATTTTTGTCTTTCAAGCAAACATTTGATGTGTTACTTTTAAAGAAACATTTTTGTTTCTCATGTTACAAGGAAGTTTAAACAATAACTCTAGAAATTCAATTACAGTACTACATTGTCAGAGTTATCTGGCACAAACCATTATTGCGATGTCTCATAAAAAGCAATGAAATACAAAACTGAACATTGTTTTTATGTCTGGATTGTTGGCTTGGCTGGCTGTCATGGCCATATTCCAATTGGAATAATTATATTCCATCTATATATTTTTTTACCTACAGTTCAGCTGGATTGACCTCTAATAGGAAAAGTCATGTATTAGACATTTGAAGACTCAGGCTTAGGAAAATCTCATGCCATTCCACCCTAGAAGTGGGCTTTCAAAATTAGTGATAAAGCAATTTCAATACCCCCGTTTTGCTGCCTATCAAATTCTTAGCCATAAAGGCTACAGAATGAAGTTTACATGCATGGTTCAGGTAACATGAGATTTAAATAGAAATCACATCTTTTCCTAAAGTATGTTGCTGTTAGATATTGCTCTTTACACACATTTCTAAATGGAAGTGTTCTTATATCTGATGCTTGGAACAGATACTTACGTTATCCGCATTATCTTAAACACATATGACTGGGGGACAATTGTTTGAAAATATTTCAGAAATGGTGTTTCTCAGTCACAGAAAATCATAACATACTAACAGAATCTGAGATGTCCTACATGAGATGCTACCCCTCCCCGCCACCCCACCAATAACCTAGGATTGAAAATTTGGCATCTTCTGTCGACTCCTTTCTTTTTGGTTCCCCACATCTTGGTCACACGAAATCTTCCCTGTGTGACCTTCCCAGTTGCTCTTTTTCATTCCTTTGATCACACAGCCTTGTCACCCTTCGCTGGGACTTTGGCAAGAGCCTTCGAACTGTGGCGCTGCTCTGAGCCCCAGGTGCGGGGCCCGCCTACGCTGGCCGTGCTCTGGCTGAGGCTTCTGCGCAAAAGGATACAGCAGACCTGAGGGACATGTCACTTTTACATCACTACGGAAATACTGTTTGCTTCGTTCGGATCCTGGAATTGCTTGTCCAAAATAGTCCTAAGCCTGCTTCCTGAGACTGCAGGCTTTTTCTAGAGTCAGTCCTTCCAGGAGTGAATGTTAGATCCCTGCGTCTAAAGGATGGGCCAGGCGCAGCCGTTTGAAGGGGCGTGGGTGTGCCGTTTGGATGTGGGACAGCCCTTCACAGAGCTAGATGGTGGCAGGGAAAGAAAAGGGGGTGGACTCTGGGGCAGGGGCTGGCAGCCAGGTTCAGCTCACTCTGTGATGCAACATTTTGATATGAGTTTCTGAGAATTTAAAATTCCAACCTGGCTCTCCGGGTTGTTTGGAAGGTTGGAGGATAAAGCATATTTTATTTAGCAACTGGCCGGCTTTATTTACAACTTTCAAATATGTAGACATATGGTGTGTGGGCTTCTGTTTGTACTCTTGCCCAAGCCTTACTAGCATTAGCAGAAGGCCTGCCTACCTGGCCTCTCTACACCCAGGATTTTTCAAGATGAACGGTAGCTCCTGCAGCTCCTAAGCACAATGAAGAGAAATTGTGGTATGCTGGGTTTTTATCTCTAAGAATCTTTGGAAATGTGCTTTGAGGTTTTGTCCTCGAGTATTCATTTTGTGTCATTTACAGAGAGGTAATAAGTAAGTAAGTAAATAAATAAATAAATATAAGCAGCTTGTTTAATTGACTAACTGCATTGGCGAGTCCATCAACATCTCCAACCAATCAAATTATTAAGGAGTCCAGAGTCACATTTCTATGAGCTGAGGGAGCTACTAGATATTGCTACTATACTAGCAGAGAGAAAGCGAACCAACCAATCACTGACAGAAGCCTCCATACAGTACCTCACCTCATTTGACCCTGACAGCCACCCCTGCAAGGCGGCTAGGGTGCAATCTCATTCCCATGCATAGATGGAAAAACAGGTTTGGAGAATTTGAATGAATCAGTAAGTTGCCCAAAATTATACAGCTAATAAATGGGAGAGTCTCCTAAGGCTGGATTTCAACTTCTTGCTTCCAAGGGGTACAGAATCCAGACTTACTCTAAGACGTACAGATGTACTTTTTATATGGGAGAAACTACCCAAGGAAAGTATATCTGGCTTCCAGTTCTGATTTGGCACTGACTGTGTTTCTTGGGGAAGTCGTCCAACAGAGGCAGGCCTCAGTTTTCATCGTCAAGATAAAGGAGTTGAAGTAGATAATCACTAAGGTCTCTTCCAGCTCTGTGGCTCTTTTACAGCCTGTACACCAGATTGCTTTTCACATTTGTGAAAGTGGCCCTGAAACCCAGGCAACATGGCTGTGTTATATTAATGAGTCTTTATCAAATGGCCCCAGGCATCCTCCATCCCCACTCCCCCGCCCTCAGGTTAATCAGATCAACTGGCACTAGTTTAATCAGAAGTTAAAAATAAATATTGGGGACAAAATGGCCAACCAACAGTGCTTTTTTTGTTGCTGTTTCCAGGCATTTTTAGGGACAAGACCACAGGGCAGTATTTTCCACAGTAAACCAGTTCCAAGGTATATTAATAGGATCTCCTTGAAAAGGGAGTTCTTTGGCCACTGGGATAAGCAAAGTCAAACAGGTATTTTTGTGTGTGAACCCCTTTAATACTTACATAGATTATTAATTATTAATCTCCAGGAGGAAGATTTCTCATCTCCAGGAACTAGTGCTTAGAACATAGTTTTGGAAAAACACCATTAGAAAGGGTTTGGAGGAACCTACAGACTGCTGCCAGCATCTCAGAATTTATCCCCAAAGCAAAGTGTAGCTTTCAGTGATGGCTGTAATGTGAGATGATGTGATACAAGATATGACATAAGATGATGAGGCTATTTGTTTGTTTTCTAATAAACACAGATGCCAGAATGAACCTGTCTACATGGCAGTTCTTCAGATTCTCTGCTAGAAACTGACATACGTAATGCAATGCCCAATCAAAGCCGCCATGGTAATCGGTGGAATGTTGTTGGTTGTTTTATTTTTTTCTCCAGGGTATTTTCAGTGTTGGTTGTTATGAGAGTGCCAGGAGTGGTCTTTGGAAAATAAATTCTGGGTTGTGTATAATCCACAGAAGGCAATGTTCTTTTTTTTAAATATACTGATTTTTTTAAAATTTACTGATTATGCTATTACAGTCGTCCCACTTTGGAAATGTTCTTATTATTTAATAGTTACACTCCTCATTTTTTTGAATCCCCAAACAGCTCTCTACTCATCTACATTTTTCATCAAACTTAACTCCTGATGATTTTGAGCTATTTTTGAAAGTCCGACCTACCACTGTGGCAGAATGTATTTTCTGAAGATGCCTGCAAGAATCTCATCCTCCATGTTCTTCTTCCAATGAGACCTTGAGCTAGATCGTAAAGGTGTCACGTCCCTCTGCCTTGCTCTGGTGGGACACTCTTTCTCGGAACGCAGCTACTGTGCTGTGGGGAAGTCCAAACAGGCCGGTGCAGAGACCACATTGAGAGACCCTATATAGATGCACCTTGACAATCGCCCACATCGCTGCCAGACATATGAGCAGGAATGTGCCTTGAGGTTTTGTCAGCCATAGAATCACCCTAGCCTTCTTCCAATCCGAGGACCCAAATCAGACAGCAGAGACCATCGTCCCGCTCTGCTCCGTCAGAATTCCTAATCCACAGGGTCCGTGAGCGTAATAAAATTATTTCATGTTCCTAAGTTTCAGGGTGGTTTGTGAGGCAGTAAGTAACTAAACAACCACCAAAAGATAAACTTTGTTCCTGCTAAGAAAATGTTTTTCAAATGTGCCCAAGTAAGTTTTATTTTAGGAATCTTTAAGATTTCAGATTTATAACTCTTACCTCTTGGACCTTTTTGTATTGAAGATTTTTTGGATTTGGCACCCAGATCACCACCATTTTAGCATTTGAGTTTCCGCAAATCATAATTTATTTGTTTAACAGAAATTTTCCAAGGATTTCAGAATCCTACCAGCATGTCTAAATGCTGGACTTACAGAATTGAGTGCATTCAGGGGCGTGACAGGTAGAAGAAATGAATCAAGCAGAGATTTAGGGGTTTGGGGAGAAATTAGAAAGTCCCAACCACATCACTGGTGTGTGGCCCCCTGCTAAATGAAAGTGACCTGGTCCCACCTTCCCTTCTGAAACTTTTAAGGAAGCCCCATTGACCTACTGCAATCTCTGCCTCATGCCAGTCTTTTTTACATGCTCCGAAGGACACTCAGAGCCCTGGGACTTCCCCAGAACGTGAATTCTCTGGTTGTTGAACATGGATTCAGAAGCTATTCTCATACACGCTGA
>PVJD01015603.1:0-24262 GCA_004026545.1 Mormoops blainvillei
TCCCTTTTTTTCATAACTGAAGAAAGCGGTGGATTCCAGTCACACTGCCCTCTTTTATTTTCTAGGACAGAGCCAGCTCCCTACTGAGAAAACTTGCACTCGCTGTTCCTTCTGCCTAGAATGATTTTTCTCTAAAATCTCAGGAACTGATTCCTACTTGGCCTTCACATCCGAGCTTCAGCTTGTCTTCCAGGGAGAAACTGCCCTTGACCTTCAAAACCTGAGCAGCAAACCCACTGCTTCCTGGGCAGGTCCTCCCACAGCCCCTCCCCTCCGCCTGGCACCTGCGCTCTTCCTTGCTCTATGCGTTTGGTCCTTCTCTCTCACCTCTTCTTTCCAGTACCTGGAGGGGTTCCTGGCACATAGAGGTTACTCAGTTAATGTTTATGGAGTGAATAAATGCAGGGCATCTTCCCATTTGCGTCCTACAGTTCACGTGCTTCCTAAATTCACAGTGTGATAATTCAAGATGGCTAAGTCATAGAGGGAGAAAGAAGATAAAAATCACCGTGCTGCCATCGTGCCCTTTTTTGGTGGGAAACACCCTGTTGGACACACATATTCCCGATCCTCTCTGCGCATTTCTCCTGTGTAGGGGCACACAATTATATACTAAAAATGGAAACACTGGGGAATCCACATATATCTTTATGTGTGTTCTCTATCTTTATTTTGGCTTTCCTCAAGAGTTTAAAAATAACGCATCAAGAAATATGAAAACCTTCAAACACATTGACACCACAATTCTTTTTTATGAAACTAGAAAAATAATGCTTAATATAGAAAAGACTTTCTGTATATGTATGATCATGCCAGTGTTATTGATACCAGAAAAAAAGAGGAAATGCATCTAGATACCAATACAGAAATGGTTAAATAATTAAGAAATATGTGCATTGTAGAACAGGAGGCAGCCATTAAAATTATTTCCCTATAGGATTTGCAATAAATAATTTTCTTATACTACTAAAGGAAAGAAGTATATAAAATTTGGGATAATGACATTATCTATATCTATCTATCTATGTCAGTCAGCTATTTTCTGTGTATTAATTTATTATCCCCACAGACTACTCAAAATAATGAGCACCCATAAATACAAAGAAATAACACTAAAGTTTTCATTATCTTTGGATGGTGGAAATACAGACACGTTTATCTTCTACTTGCTCCTTTTTGGAATCTTTTGAGCATTCTGGTCTACGTTATTTTATAATATGAAAATATAGTAAGTCAGAGGCAGCATCGAAAGGTTTATGGGTCCCATCATTTCCCTGCTCCTTAGTCCTGTCATCACGTTCCACGGCGGTGTGGCCTGAGAGAAATAAGAGGAGTCCTGATTCTACACATTAACTTACAAATGGGACTGTTCGGATTAAGCCCCTGCGCAAGGGTGCCAGCAGTGGGTGGCTCTTAGTGGCCAAAGGTCGACATCAAAGCAGTTGCTTCACCAGGCATATTAAAAAAAACTGTGCCCAGATATTCTTGGACAAACGTGATCCATGCTTTTACATGTCAGTGTTCTGAACGAGGGTTTGTTTCCCTTCCTCTTTCCTCCTGGAGGTTCTGAAATTGTAGCAGTATTCTTTCCCCCTTAGTCTATATGTTTAGATGACAGACAAGTAAAACTGATTGGAAGTGAGTTTAATCAATTCTGAAGCCTTGCCTGTCTAATCATTTCTGTGTCTTCCTGAATCATGACATCATAGCCCACGAGCACCGAACCTCTCTCTTGAAGATATCTTATATTCGAGGTGGGCTTATAATAATGGCTCTTGGCAACTCCTGAGAAATGGAAAGTTGTGAAACATAAATCGATCCATTTTTTCATTTCCTGTTAAGGCATGATGGGAAACTATCAAGTCTATGCCAGAAATGACAAATAATCATGGACTTTATTTCTGTCGGTAGACCTGTCCTTGATCATTAACAAATGGAAAGTGTTTACTTGATTGAAACGTTTACCTACAGAACCTAACATGGTATAGTCTGGGTGTTTGGAAAATGTTATGAAATATCTTTCACTAGAAGCAAAGAGAGATGAGCTTTAGTTGATGGAATCAAAGCAAAAGATTATAATGCAAGCTCTGCCTTTAAATCACAGGGAAATTTAAAAAAGAAACAATATTTAGCTACACCAGGTCTACTGAATCGTAAATACTCAAAAGGTGGTACTCTAGGATATTTTATTTTTAAAAGCTCCATATATTATTTTGACCTACTGTCCACCCACAGACTGGTACTTTTAACATAAAAGATCTTTAACAATCAATAAATTCATTCATTCATTCATTCATTCAATATTTATCGGAAACAGGCATGTGCAAGGCACCGGAAACCCAACGAGGCAGAGACGCGCGGCCCTCTGCTCTGCCAGGCACCACGCGTCTGACACCTGCCCCGCGTGTTCTCTGAGGTGCAGGAGTTGACTTAGCACCGCCTGGAACCCAGTTTAGCCTTGGTGTGAACTCATGGGTGAATATCAAAAATGAAACAGAGGAGAGAGAGAAAAAATATAAGGAATCACTTCACATGATTACGGAGGAGGAGAAGTTCCAATACCTAAAATTAGTTAATTTCAGACTCAGGAAGCGGGATGCTGATAGGCAAGCCTGAAAGCCAGTGGCTTCAATGCCGGGGAAGAGCCAGGGTGCGGGGGCAAAGCAGCGCCTCCTTGTGGCCCTGATTTGCCTTTCTCTAATGCCTAAGGCTTCGTGTGCACTCCTGGCCGTTGGTAGGTATTTTCTGGAGAAATATCCACTCAAATCATGTATTCATTTTTATTGAGTGGTCATTATATTTTTGAGCTGTAAAAGTTCTTTATATGTTGTGGAAAATTTGCTTATCAGATATAGGACTTGCATGTATTTTCCTCCTTTCCTTGGATTGCCTTCACGTTATTTATTTACTTATTCACTTCTTTTTCAGTCACAGTTTACATTCAGTATTATTCTGTATTAGCTTCAGATGGACAGCATCGTGGTTAGGCAACCATGTACTTTACAGAGCGGTCCCCCCAATATTTCAAGAAATACAAACTAGTAGTTACAGAATGGTCAGGAGATGTAAATTATAGCAAAGGGAATATTGTCAATGATATCACAGGGGGCCAGGTAGGTACTCGAAAGAGCCAGTGTTTCCATTTGAGTCCAGAGGCAGGAGAAAAACAATTTCCCAGCTCAGCCAATCAGGCCTGCTACTGACTAGGGGGCACCTGCTTCCACTGGGTGGGGCAACCTGCTTACTCAGGTCCTCTCACCCAGAACTATCTTCAAAGACACCTGAGAACAATGTTGAAATAAATGTCTGGGTGGCAATGGCCCAGTCAAGTTGTCATATAAATCCACCATCACACAAATTTGATTTAATTGACCATTCCACCGCTATAGAATCTAGATGAATCCAAGATGGCTGTAGACTAATGGAGGTTTAACTAAGTAAAAGCTTTGGCTGTAACCATTGTGCCAAATATAATGCCACTGCTTGCGTATAAGCCTTTTGAGAAACTGCTCCTGGGATATAACTGGGCCCTGACAGAGAAAGAACACTTGACCGAGAGCACTCGGTACTTAGGTACCGTAAATTTCTGTGTCACCTGGCTCCTATAAGCCCTTACTCCAAGAAGGTGTCCTCAAGGATGCTGTGGTTCTCTGGTTATCAACTCAGACACTACATCCACTCGACTTTGGTGCGTCTATGTATATGTATTCTTTCCTCAGGGTAAAACCACCTAAGGAAGTAGCCGTAGGCTTCCTCGGGGAAGGACTGGGGCAACACTCACAGGATATCCTGGCCACGGTGTCTCACGTGGTTTCCTCTTACTGAACCACCAGTTCTGTCAGCGGGTTCTAGATTTGAAAATGGGTTTAGTCTGGTATCTGAGCAAACGACTGTGACTGTTTTTAAAAATTTTTATTTGCTCAAAAGATTTTATTTTAATGAAATTCTTCAAAGAACAATACATCATGTTCCAAAGGTTGAAATTACACAGTAAGTGAAATGACTGAACATGTTGTATCTCAATTTATCGAAAGTTTCAATGGAATACTTAAGCTTTTAAATGATAAAAGTTGGCATCAATGAAAATACTTTCTCACAATAAAAGTATTGAATATTGTCCTGTATCCTTTGTTCTTAGACAACAAAAATAGTTAAAGTAAAAATAAGCTAAAGCTAAATTAAATATTTTTACCTATATTTTCTAAGCCTAAAATTGGGCTTTTGTGGTATCTTTTACATTAACATTTCAATCTACTTTATTTTTTTATTGTTGTTCGATTACAGTTGTCCCCCATCTGTCCCCACTGCTCTCCCCTGCCCACCCTGCTCCCCCTCCCCCAACAGCCTTTTTATCTCCCTCGGTCTCGGATTCCTCCATTCTTGCATCATTTTTGTTGTTGTTAACCTGCTCCCCAACCAAAAAAAAAGAGTATCTACTTTTCCAAAGAGACACCATGTTCTGTTAGGTATCTTACCCCTCTGTGTGGATTAAGCGAGGCCCATGGGATGTCCCTCTAGCTCTTTTGGCCATTACGGAAATGGCTGAGCAGGTAGACACCACCGCGTTGCCTCGGGGCCTCAGCATCTCCACGGCAACGAATGAGCCCAGGCCTATAGCTGCTGTCCCTAACATCAGCTGTGACCTGCAAAGAGCCCCCCCTGGGCTTCCGCTGCTGCTGCGACGCCTCTTATCGGATCACCTCTGACAGATTTGGTCACTAGTGTGTCCTCTGAGTCCTTCCATGGCACACAGTCTCCTGGGGAATTTCCTTAATTTATAGAACATGTGCCTCCCAGCCTGCCCACTTCCCGCAGTCCATTTGGTCATTCTACTTCCCTCGGCAATCGGCCACACCTTTCTTCAGCCCTCTAAGAGCCACCTCAGCAGTGAGTTTGCCACATTCCCAAAGGTCTTGCCAGAATTTCAAGTGTTAAATCCTGAGAAGGTGCCCCCAAGACAGTGAATGATTATCTACCCAGCCTTATATCTTGCTCCTTTCGCCCCGGTACACCCCCAGGGATATTCTCCTAGTCTCCCTTAGCAGGGAAAGGCCACTGCAGTAGCTACATCCCCAGGGTTCAAATTCTAGTTCCATTGACTATGTGCGAACTTGCGCAAGCTGTTTCCTATGTCTCAGTTTCTTCACATGCAAAATGAAGTGATGACATTACTACCAGTCTCAGAGAGTAATTATGTTTTAAATGTAGTAACGGATGCCAAGTGCTTAGCACTAGGTCAGCACACAGTGAGTTCTCAAGAAACACTAGACCCTGACAGTGCTATGGTCTTCGTGTTATAGACCGGTTTGGCCACCCACTTACTTTTGGCTGCCTTAAATGACATTGTGCGATTTGAAGTGAGCCTGGATAGTTCAACCACTAAACTAAAATACCCAACTACAAAATGAGCTATGAATGGCCCCATTCTAAGGACTCGGTCGGTGTTGGTTATAGGAAAATGAATGCTGATACTTGTAATTTGCATCCACTTTTCAAACCATTACAAAGTGACACAGTCACAGTGGTATCTCTTAGCTTCTAACCTTTTGTAGCCAACTCTCATGATGGTGGGACATAAAGCATTTTGGAAGCTTCTGTTGTCTCTCCTCAGGAGTTAGATGTTTTCCTTTGAGTCTGAGGCTGTGAACCGTGAACTGTCAGCCTCTTTTAGCCCATGATGAGCTGACCTTTCCCGTGCAAGAAGGTTTCTGTTCATGTGTCTTTGAAGATTAGCCTGGAAACTTGGAAGATGTTTCTGTCAGGGAGAAGGTACGGATTGCATGTGAATTGTCATAGCCTAAGAGCAGAGAATGGCAGGGAAATATTATGTATCTATCATAGCACCAGAAGAGAGCATAGATATAAACAGGATTTATCTAAGTATTAACAATTAAGCCACAGGGAGATGAGCCCAGGAGACACACAGGTGTCCACCAAAGCTAGCACTCCTCCAAGCCAGACCAGTAGGACCTTCTCATGGCTGGAAGCAATGGTACCAGCCGACATCGGACTAAGGCGTGGCTATCAGACAAAAGTGTGGTGGGCACAGTGACATTTCTGGGAGATTACTGGGACAGGCTGGCAGTAGGAGGACTAGTAAGGTGGGTTGTGGGTGTTTTCAGAATTAGTTTGGAAGGCATACAGCCTTGTTGGCTGTACTGAGCCCCCCTGAAGCTCTACACTCAACAGGTACATAACTATTCACTCAGCAGAGAGAGGAGGGCCTGTGACACGCACTGTAGTTGAGAGTATCTGTGGTACTTGTACACTTTTGGATCTCCACTCCACTGTATTCTAGGTCCGTGACTTAACTGCTCTGGGACTCTGCTCCTCCACCTATAAACACATGGCCATCCCCCAGAGAACTGTCGCAAAGACGGAGTGACCTGATGCACGTGAAGTGTTTAAAATTGTACCTGGCACGTAATAAACTCTCAATAAATGCAGCAATTGATTTCATTGTGACTGTTCCTTTGGTATCAAGCTCTGAATAAAACGTGGTTCATGACAGCTGGGGGCTTGGAATCCATCCAAAGTAGTAACAGACTAAGAGCGCAGTCTGCGTTCTGGTCCAGTGGAGCTCTTCGGAACCCTCTCAGCTGCAGGTAAACAGGCGGCTCGACGGGTGTGTTTTATGAGCAAGAATAAATGTCAGAGAGAAAAGAGTAATGATAAGATTTAGAAGGGCAGAAGAAGTTGAAATTTTCTTTTTCTGGTAAAGGAAGAAAATTATTGTGAGGGACTCTGCACAGGAAGCTGCCGAAAATTGTAAAGTCTTTCTTTTCAAGAGGGCCCTATAGAGATAGCACTTTGCAAATGCCTAGATTTTTTTTTTTTGGCCCTTTTTTAAATCAGCATTCTGAAATGTAGATTTTTCTCATATTCTATAAATTATCAAGTGCGGGGAAAAATCCCTTCCCAGACTGCACTGCAATTTAGGAACTGAGAAATGGCTACAGAGAAACTGTGTACTGGCACTAAAGACACATTAAGTAAGCCGAAAAGCCTCTCATAACTCAGCCTGACCATGGTCCGTGGCTTTTAATGGCAAAAAAAAAAAAAAAGAGAGAGAGAGAGAGAGAGAGCACAGCGCTTTTTCGCGCCCTGGGCTCCCTGCCAGGCCGCTGAGAGCATTTGTACGTTGATGGGCGGAGCCAGATCAGGAAGCGGCTCTCAGGAGCTGGGAAGCCATGTGGTGCCACCAGGTCCTTGAGATACTGAAAGCTGATCCTTTGTCCCAGGACCTCCTCGTGGTCCCGATTACACACAGCAAGCCTGATGGGTCCTGGGGGCCAACTCTGTCAGCCTTTCAGGGGCAGCTCAAGTCCACGTTTGTTAATGAACTGAGACTACCTGTAGCTGCTGGCGCCGGCTCAGGGCGTTCCCAACAACACTGCTCCCGTATCTTTAGAGGAGACATTATTTTTAAATTGGGCCTTGAGAGGGTTCACAGCCTGACAGGCCTTCCCGCTCCCTTTAGCAGTGCCTTTGTGAGGGGAAAATTTTCATCACCTCTGACCACGAAGTTAAACTTGTGTCTCCAGTAAAATGAGGAGAAAATGGAAATATTTTTTCTAGCTCTTTTATTAAATTTCGACTTATCATCCACCGGGTCACATTGGCTTTGCATTTGGTTCAGACATGAAGGGTTTTCTCATAAGTTCACCATTAGCAATTAGAAGAAAAAGCTTAGGGCCTTCCTCATAACATCTCACAATTATGTAAGAGAGTATTATATAACACGGTGGTTTCTTTTGTTTATTTCTTTTCTTCCTGGGTTATTTTTTCAGTGTTCTACTTAAGAAACAAGGTTGTGACTCACTGCCAAACTCATGCTTTCGTGAAGACATTTACTCAACCACCTACTTAGTGAGTACGTATCCTTTATCATAGGATAGGATGATCCCCCCAGCTGCTCTAGACGTCTGTGTGTATATGTCTATGTGTGTGCTTATGCAGGGGACAAAAAACAAGCCTTATGATATATCAAACCATCGCATTGTTCAGCTGTTTCCATGATCTGTCTCCCCAGCAAGGTTATTTATCATTTATTCAACAAATATTACCGAATACCTGTGGGGGTCCACGCTCTTTTTCTTTTTTAGCACTGGGGCTTCAGTAATAAGCAAAAGGCAGGTCCCTGTCCCCAGGGTGCATGCCTTCTGCAGCAGACAATAGCGGGATAACAGAATACAGAACAGTAGGTCAGATGCTGAAAGTACCAAGAAGGAAATGAAAGCAGGATAAGGGGACAGAGGAGGGTGGAAGAGATCCCGTTGTAGAACGGCTGACCAGAGAAGGGGACACAGCAAAGGTGACAGGGGTTGGCGGACTGCGAGACCCTTCCCAGTCTCCCAGGAAGTGCTCCTGAGGAGGGGTTCCCCAAGGCCGTGCACGGTGCAGTGACGACCCTGTCGGGGCGTTCAGAGAACGAACGTGAGCAACGAGTGAAGGCAAACTCTGTCCAGGGCAGAAGCCATGATGCTTGTCCAAGGAATCCGGCCCTGGCAGAGCCTGGCTGTGCGAGCTTCTGAGAGCAGAGTCATTTTTGAGAATTTCTAGTCTCTTCCAAACTCAGCCCAAACTTATTTATTATCTCGGCCTCCTGAATCAGAGCTGTGAGAAGGGAACATGTCAAGATAGCAATGGAACAAGATAATGGGCGTCAAAGGACAAAAAACAGAAAACCTCCTCGTCAATGATTCCAAGTATTGTCACCAAGAAGAGGGTCTGTTAAGCAAGGAAAAAACAACTAAAACTGCAGGTCTGCATCTATGGAATGATCTGCTAGCTTTACCTCGGTCAGGATTCTTGTGAGCCACTGGCAGAATTCACAGTCAGTTAACATATTAGTAGGGTTGGGGGTTGGACACCATGAACTGCAGCAATGAGAGCTTATGTGACAGACTAATGGTTATTGATTAGCTGGGAGGTGCCTCTGCTTACATAATCATAATCTTTATTTTACACTAAGGAAAAATAAGCACTTAACAACAGAGTGTCAGTGTTCTGTTATATAAAGTATTTTATAAGGCATATATTTTATACAGAATTATTGACTGATCTTCAGAGAACACACAATTATAATTTTCATGTCTTAGTGATAAGGAGGGACCATAATTGCCTATGACACAATGTTCAGGAACAAAATAATTGTCACCCCAACAAAGCAGATGCCATCCTAAGAAGAGAGGATGATAAAGGTAGGTCAGATCATTGCAGGGATTCTCAAATTCCCATCATTTTTGTTTAGTTTCCTGATTACTTGAATACATCTTCTCATTTGTTCTAAAATTTCATGAGAAAACTGAGTATCAAAACTAAATAATTGGAAGTGTGTCTAACAATGAAATAAAGTATAATAAATAACTTTTAGTGAGCCGGTTCCAGGGGACGAGGTTTTTACATGCTTGAGATGGTGCGCAATTCTTTTCCTTTCCATTTCTCTTGATTTTTCAAAATGTCTATAAACATCTGTTTATTCAACTGTTTTAAAACTTTACATTAAAAACAATAAAATTTTTTCACATAGTCACTCAAATCTGTTTTTTATTTTTTTTACTGAAGTATAGTTGGCACAGCATTATATTAGTTTGAGTCCTACGACATGATTCAATATTTGCACACGTGGCGAAATGATCCTCATAGCACTTCCCGTTAGCATCCTGTCTAAGTCTGTTTTCAATTCCATTTCTTCTGCTCGATCAAGTTAAAATTCTTAGAACTACAACTAATTCTTTTCTAATCAACAGCTAAGGCAGAAATATTCAAAGAGAATTTTCTTTTTTTTCAAGTTTCCTCTGTCTTCTTGAGTCTTAGCATTTCCGTGGCCTTCTACCATGACTGCTGCTACATCACCTGTTTCCTTCCTCATGCTAGTCATTCTCCTTTGAATGCTAAATAGTTTCTCTGTGAAACTCAAACCTGATTGAAGAGCTATGGCATTATTCACTTAGAGGGAATCTGTTAATGTAGCCTGTGATAATGATTTTTAATACCTGAAATTTGATGATATATGAATGATATAATGATGGTCATAATTTCAGATGCTGGATATATTGATAGAGTCTTCCCTTTAAAATAGTAAAGGAAAAAATGTAAAAGGATATGTGTATTTAATATATATTCCTTAGGTCATCAGTCATGAATATATTGGGGTCACAGAAAAATCCCAGCAATAAAAAATCATTTCTCTGGGTCATCATCATCCTGTAGAATTGCCAGTAGTCAAGCTCTGTCCAAATTCTTGACTCTGCCATGTGGGAGTGAGGAGAGAAAGGGGAAATGTCTGAGAGCATGTCACCCAATAATTTATTGTCCCCGATCCCCACAGGGTGCTAAGTTTCTGGCTCCCAAAGGCACTGTGATATAGACCTGCATGTCCTATGATCTAGCCAGAAGTTCATGCTGTTTCTCAGCCCTACCTACCCTCTCTCCCATTTGCACAATCTCTATGGGAAGCAGTAAAATGGAGCTGTCAAGATGGCTTACTTCCTCCTTTTCATTCACAAGCTTCTGACTCTAGAGGCTCTGTCTTCCCCCATTATGGTGGTGAGTTCCATATGCATCTTAATAATCACTGGGGTTATTTATCTGATTTATTCCAAATACACCTCTTGCCTGTGAGGAAGTAAAAGCCCTTGTCTCCCTCTAACTGTCCCTGTGCAGTAGACAGAGGCCTCAAGAAGACTCCAGTTATTAACTCAGGTAGGAATTACCATCTGTTCCTCTTATATCCTTTTAAGGAGTTTAGTTAGCAAATGCGTTCCCAAGATTGTTTCCTTGCGTATGGGGAGCTTTTGCTGTATTCAAAACAGTGAACAAATAATAAAAATACACTCCAAAAACAAAGGTTATTTCATTATGATAGGTTTGAAAATCAGTATTCTGAAAAAAAAAAAGTTAATGCTATTATGGGACTTTGACATTCATAAAAATCTTCTTTATCCTGATTTCACTTGCTTGTCTGTTTCTTGGAGACATTAATTCAAACAAAGCCATGGAAACAAATACACCATGATCATTACATTTATGCTTAGCTTCTGCATACATTCGTCAGTGTGATGGGAAAAGAGCCTCTTCTTCCCACCTACGGTGCGTTATTTCACCATTTCTATCTAAGCTGATGATTTCCCTTAAGGTTGACAAATAATTTTTCATTTTCATCCACCTACTGTAATGTGCTTGTCTATTTTTCCAAGCATGAGACTGCTTCTCTCAGCAGATACACATCGCAGTGAGCATCCTTGGCGGGGGGGGACAGGGTGTGAGCATGTGCTTGAATAGCTAAGAGGACACAGTTAGCAATAGAAAATTAGAAGCAAAAAAATGTCAAATTAAATGCTTTCATATCTGCAAACAATTGTCCCAAACTGCAAAGTCATATGGTTTGTTGTAAAGAGAAGAAAAGACAAGTTGAAGCCACTGAATCACCAGCCGACTTAACTTGGAAATGTGATGTCATCAAACCAACAGCATCTTTTCCACTTTTCTTTTCTTGCCACGATGTAGAGAAAGGGTCGTGTTTGTTTTCTGACCTAAAATATGTTACATTTATTGCTAAATTTTGTTGGTAACAGGTAACCTTATCTCAACTTTTCTTCAAGTTTTGGGAGCGAAGGAGAAACTTCAGACCATCTTTGTAACTGTTCTCCCGGACCCACCTCTTTTTATCCAGTGCACGACAATAAAAGCACAGGGGTTAAGGGGAAGACTGAAAACATTGTTTGCATTTTGGCTCAAAGGAAAAGAGCCCATAGTTATTAGAAGCCTGAGCATCTCAAATTAAGGCAGAGAAATAACATTGACAGAATTCTAGCTGGATGTACGGAAATGGTTTAGGAAGCGGCACTCGCTGGGCACCTCCCCCATGCTCCTGCTTTCGAATAGTTATAGTGGGACATACGAAATGATTACCAGGCGTTCTGCATGTTGTTAGATGTTTTCGCAATATCCTGTCCATTTTCACCCCATTGAACACCAGCTTGTGGTTTGGGTAGGACTGGCCCCATCACAAGCTCTGGGGATCAGAATTTTCAATAGGCGTGAAGCAACAACTGTATGCAGCCGCCGGGCTCTGTTGTTTGAATTGATGTGGAAACATCATCTAAGTTGGCTCAGTGTGAAGCACAAGTCTCGGGCTTGGCGGTTAGGGCACGGGAGGCTCTGGCTCCTGCTGGGGGCAATGAGGCACACAGGGAGGCATGCGCTGCTGGGAGGCGTCCTGCAAACATCTTGGTGAAACACCGATGCTATTGGCAGCGAAGAGGTGGAAACTTCTGAAGCAAGTTATTTGAGCCACAAAATTCCTTTTTTGTTTGTTTGTTGGTTTAATCTGGTTCGTGTGCTGTGTTCTGTTCCTTGTAGGTGGGCGCATCTTTGCACTGAGAATAAGCTGCTCGCCCTGGCTGGTGTGGTTCAGTTGACTGAGTGCCTACCTGTGAACGAAGGGGTTGCCGGTTCAATTCCCAGTCATGGCACATGCCTGGGTTGCAGGCCAGGTCCCCAGTGGAGGCCGCGCGGGAAGCAACCACACATCGATGTTTCTGTCCCTCTCTTGCTCCCTCGCTTCCCTTCTCTCTAAAAATAAATAAATAAAATCTTAAAAGAAAAAAAGAAGAAGAAGAATGGACAATTGATCCCAAGTGAGGACCTTATCCAGAGCATAGGACCTGTCCCATTTGTCTGCTTGGGGGGTCACCCATCCAAAGACTTCTCTTCACGCAAGCACCCCTTTCAGTGAGAGGTACTTTCTTTTTCATCTAATAATACAACTAATATGATTCACCTTAATTTTAATAAATGATTTTAGCTAACATGCTTTTCTGACTCTATTTTAGTCATTTGTAGAAGCATATTTAATAATATAATACATAATATCTATATATAATGACTATAAAATATACAATGTAATATATAATATATGAAATATATTGGATTGGCCAAAAAGTCCATATGATTTTTTCCTTAAATATTTTTCATTTTCACCAATAACTTTATTGATTTGGTTATTCTGAGTATGTCGGCCATCTCCTGCTTTTGGCTTCTAGTGGGTAGAGGCAAGGGCTCTGCTAAACATCTTCCAATGATAAGCCGGCCCCACAGCAGAGAATTATTTGGCCAAAATGTCAATAGTACCAAGAAACTTTGCAAACTACTTTTGACAGGTTCAATCAGTCACGGCACCTTCTCCATATACTGCACAAATCTTTTTTTGCATTACAGTTGTGTTTTCACCTTTCTTGAAATAATGAAGCATAATAAAGCAAAAACACTGTGTATTTTCTTCCATCTTCAACATGAAAATGGCTGCACAAGAAAGCACCAATTTTGATGTTTCTTTAAGTGCACACTGATATGACAGCTGTCACATATAATCTAAAAAAATTGTTTCGAATGAAATTAAAGACACCTAAGTGCTACTAGAGCCAGTATATGGAAACAAACTAAAACTTTTTGGCCAACCCAATATAATGTATAGTATATGATAAATATAGATATATATTCTTTCAGTCTCTCTGTCCCTGTCTCTGCCTGTGTGTGTGGGTTATGACATTTGAAATCAAATTTCATTGCCAAATATCATTTAAGCAATGGTGATTTTTCATCACTCATCTCTTAGAATCCATAAACTGAATATTGAGATTATGGCCCATGACCTTCTGGTAACTTACTTACTGTTCTGCCAGCATCCTGAATTTAGAACATTCGTCTCATTCATGTAAGTGCCACCTGCCTAAGCCAAGACTTCCATTAGGTCAAGATTAATGTAACTAATGAGCATTCTGTGCCTGTGTTTAAACCACCACCACCCCCAGCTCGACATTTGTACTCCCCCTTTGTGATCTGTCATTATGACACAGTCACCTTTGAGATAATGGATGTGGAGCCAAGTTTAGAAATCCTGTCACAAGCTTGAGCCTCCTTCCTCTCTTCCCTCTCACCCCACGAGCCCCCAACCTCAGGGTAGCATTATGCCTGTGGTCCTTGATTAAATTAACAAATGTTCTCTTAATGATGTCTCAGGAAAAGATACAACATTTATTTAAAAGGGGTAATCATTGACCTTAATTCACCTGGCTTCCTGGTTATTCTCAAATCCTTCCTGTTTTGTAGTCGGACACACTAATGAGAAGAACATTTACTACTTTCTCCCAAAATAATTCTGACTAATTGGGAAGTTTACAAGATTAATTGCAAGGAGTTTTGCAAAAGTGCTTGTCCTAGAAATGATCAAGAATTTGGTAATATAAATGCATTATTTTGAATTATAACCCAGTGAGAACTTAAAGCTACTTTGTCTTCCATTTCTTTACTTTAGTATCTGTGGGCACAAAATTCCCTTTAAAAAGCAATAAATTAGACAGCTGTTGTTCACTGTTGAGCTAATTATCTGACCTCACTTGATACAGTTAGAATGAGTACTTTTTGAAAATGGCTTGTAAATGCATAGGAGATGCATAACCAAAGGCAGACAAACTAGCTGCAAATGCACATCTCAATCAGTCCTGGAAATAAATAAGTGACCTTAGACTATTTTTTTTCCAGTCTTGCTCAGCATCTCCCCCTACTTGTTTAGGTGTTGAAAGGTTAATAAAAAATTGTGGTTGCTGTATTCACAATGGAAGAGTCTGGACAAGGCAACCAGCCCTTGTTGGCACCTCCAGGAACTCCTGGTCTCTGGGTCTAGTTATTTCTCTTGAGGAGCTCAGGTGCGGGATGATTGGCGGGGAAATGACAGTAGCAGAACATGTCAGTCCCTGCACATTTCTTCCCCTTTCTCACTTGTTCTTCTCTCCCTTTAAAAGCTCCTGGAACTGACGTTTATCAGGAAGGCTTAACTACGATAAGTTCAGGGAAAATGAAGGAAATTCAATAATTAACATAAAGCATGATATTCTAGGAAGCATCTACTCCTGTAGGTCCTTACCATTCTAATCCCCACTGTCTTTCGCTATTCTTCTTGCCCACTGATCTCAGATCCTGATGGGAACTGAGATCCAAGATACATTTAAACAGATACTATCCTGCATAGTTACCTAATTAGTTAATTCATGGTTAATTGTAGTATTGCTCCATTTCACCTCCAGGTCACTGAAAGGAGGCTATATTGTCCCTAATACTGACATAGTATAAATAATTAACAGACCTATGTGTCTGACTGATTTAACAATACTGAAGCTCCAGTGAACTTGGCAGGAAGATATCTATATTTCCAATCACTTCCTCTCAGGTCCTTAAGTCTTACTTGGTCTTTATGAAGTAAGAGGGTATAGCAGGAAGTTACAGTGCAAATTCAGAGGAAAACAGAATGCATGCAGGGGTTTCTTTGCAGGTCCGAGGCCATCAAAACAGCAGGAGGGCAGGAGGGGAAAAGAGGTGTGGTGGGGGAGCGAATCAGGTAGCCTGGTGCCTGTGGGATGCAGGGTCTCCCGGGTCTCACCTACACACCACACCTATTAGTTTCAAGGTTGCTTGGAGGGTTAGAGTGGGAACCACTGACATGAAAAGTCACTGATTTGAAATTTTCCCTTAGTCTGCTGAAGTGAAAAGTACACCACTGAGTTCGGGATGTCAACACTGCAATTATATCATTGGCAACCTGAGTGTGCACCTTCAAGTCTTATTGAGCTGCCTGTGAGGCTTCTGACCCGCCATTCTTCACGTTATCCACTCGCAGCTCAACTAAATGGGCTGCTCCAAAGACCTAGTAGCATGCAGCAGCCCTGCAATGAGCTCCCAAGGATAAACATTCCTTCGAAATACTATTTTCAGACACTAACTCATTAATAATTCCTATAATAGTAGAGGGTCTTCTCTTTAAGCTAAAAACCAGGAAAATCAGGTCCCCAGAAGACGTATATTTCCATTTGGAGAGTGGGAGAATGCAACCGTTAAAAAATAACCACCCATCTTTCATTATTTAATAACTGCTTCTGTTTCAGTGTAGACATTTATCAGCCCTCGTGTGCATTATTGCACACTGGTTTGATTACCTCTAGAGATATTTTTTCTGTCCCAGGCCACCTGCATGGATTTGAAATTATACATTATTTCTGATAAAGGATTATGATGTTTATCTAAACTATTCATTTGCTGGGAGCAGATCACTCCAACATGACAATTCTGGTAGTTCATTGGGTGCTAGGGTTGCCTTCTGAGACTAGCCAAACACACTTCCTAATATTTCAAAGGGCCAAATTTCTGTCAACCCAAGAATGAAAATGTACACTACATTTTGATTTCGTGTGCCCTTGCACCATGCTGGACCACACAGAGAACCAGAGTTTTTGACTCTGTCTGCCATGCCACTGTTCCAATTAAGAGGCATTTCTGTCATTCCCTCATTCTACCATTACAGGCTTCCCTTTCCCCCCAAATCCTCTTACTCAGTGGAAATGTACTGGCATGAACATTTAGTCTCCTTCAGTCCACATTCAATATTGAGTTCCTCAGTTTTGTAGCTTAGCCTCAGGAAACCAGTCCACAGTCGAGAAACTTTACCTATACATGCCATGTTTTGTCACAAGTAACCGATTTCTTTTTTTTTTTCTGATTTTTGAGTCCTAGTGGCAGCTTCTCTGCGTCCACGTTCACCTGTCAGGCAGTGATGGCAGGAGCCTGAGAGGGAGCGCCCTGTCTTATTCATCCTCCGCCTCGGGCTTTCTCTTTCCCTCTTGTAAACTCCAGTCCCACGGCCCCCAAACTTAGCCTATTAGCAGTATCCCCTATAAGGTTTCAAAACATAAATATCTCAGCTCTTTCCCTGGAATTTCTGAGTCAATACATTCAGAATGATGCTTAAAATGACCTTTTCAAGGACTAATCCTGACCTAGCACTAAAACTGTCTTGGTATCGTGGTTCTTCACTAAATGTTCAAAATAAGAAATTAATTATGAAACATTACTCAACAGTTTTACATCAGCTAGTTTTCCAGTGACTGAAACATTGAGTGGAGTACAGAAAGAAATATGACCAGTTTCCTGACCTTCAGAAGCTATCTATTGTACATTGAATGACCAGGCAACCTCTGAAGGCAACACTTGATAAGCTATCAAAATACCGGGTGAAAGTGCTGTATTTGTTCAAAAAATAAGAAAATCAGAGAGGACGAAAAAGCTACACTCATTCATGAGCACCTACTATTTGTGAGGCTCGTTCTGGGGAATCAGAAATGAATAGGAGAGCCTCTGATCTCCTGAAATTCTTAGGCCAATGTAAGATAAACGCTTAAAGTAATCAATAATGCTATGACATCAAGAAGATTCCATGGGAACTCAGAAAAGGGGTCGATCGTTGGTGCCTATGCTGGTGGTGATAACATCCCAGCAAGGTTGCCTAGGAGATGAACCACGTTGTTTTGGAGACAAGAGGTCGCTGTGCTTCAGGGCTGCTGGTATCTGCTGGGTAACTTTGCATGCAAGCGATCTTCCCCTGCTGTGATGTTTGGGGGTCCCCTAAAGGAGTTAGAAGGTCACTTAAGCATCATTCCTGCTTTGATAGGTTTAGAAATGTCAGGTGTAAGGTCCCAATATTCTGAACTCTTATGCATAAGTAGGTTACTGCGTCACCTCTAAAAATCACGCGAAATACAGTTTCAAATCAATTACAAAGGAGATCATTCTATTTTGAAAGAAATTCATGATGATGCTAATGTTAAGGCTGCGTGTTAGCATAATCCCTTGTTGACTGAGAAAGACCACTGATTATTCTGGTCAGTGAATTACATGGCAGTACATAATTATGAAGTGAAGAGATGTCTCCCAAGATAAGATTGCTATACTAGAGCCAATAAGGCCTTAAAGGAGTTAGGGGAAGATAAATCCTTCTATCTACATAAGAAAGAATTAGTCTTGCTGTATTTGTTGTGGTGACATACAATTTGCAAATATTATTCTTAAAGTAATTAACCTATTATTCTAAAATTCAATCACTAGAAACTTCTCAATCAGCCTAATGTCACATGCAGGGTGGGCTTTATATGACACAAGGAACAATATAAGTATATCATGACAACTGCCAACCGGAAGCACGGGCTGGGAGCTGGGGTGAAGAGGGAATGAGCACTGTGCTGTCTCAGAAAAAGAAATACTTTCAGGGTGGACTCTGTCATGATGGTATCAATATTGAGAGTGGGGGGGCGGTTCTCAATGGAACAGCAACAACGCATGATTTATGTGCAAATTTGACATAGGAGTTCTACTGATGTAGTCTGTTCTCTTTACCGCAGCTTTGACCCCGTCTCGATGGAAAGCCAAGTATTTACTTAGAGCATTTACGTAGAACATTTCTGGTTAAAAAGCAGAAAGAAATTAGAGTAAGATAAGGATATTTAATACAAGCACACGTTGTCAAGGGAGGCGCTTTAATCTTATTCCCCAAGAGTTTACAGAATAAGATGGACTAGCATGCAGGGGTTGCAACAGGGAGGTGGCCAGGTGGCATAATAGAAGTTGCATTATGGGGGCCTTGAACGCAGCTAAAAGGATTCCCACGTTATTCCGTGGGCATTTGGAGAGTGAGAGGATGTTTCTGATCAGGGAAATGGTGGGAGCGGCCCTGGGCTTCAGTTCTACTACTTTAAAAAGACAATACTACTAATAAAAACCTCTGTATTTTATCTAATTAACTATACCAATAACATTTAAGAAACTGTCACAATTAAATATTTCAGAGTCTCAATAACAGTCTTTTAAACATAGCCTTCCAGGTAGTACTGAAGGCAAAGTTTTTAAACAGAATCTTTAACATCTAAACCTGGGGTGGGTATTGCTATAAGTACTTCTAAGATAATCAAAATATCCTACAGTCCACTTCATTTTTTTCTATGTAACTTGACATTTCAATGCAGTTTTAAACTAGGGTTTATTTTTCTTACGAACGGAACTCGTTTTTCAGAGCAAGAACAGAAGTCCTGTACGAACAGGAAAAGGAGGGCTGCACGAGGCCAAGAGGAAACATGGCAGTGTTAGTGTCCAGCAACTTCGGTTCCAGTGCTTCGAGCTGCCCTTCAGCCTCTGTGCAGCGCACACACTGATTTTTCTCAAATACGGACTATTTTTGTTCCCATAAAATACACCTTAGTAGGAACAAGAATATCAAAAGCCATTAACAGGGAAATGCAATTCGGACGTGGCCGGAGAGTCAGGAGGTGTGCTACAGGAGGACGGCCCCAGGATGTGCCTCACGAATCGGCTGACCTGGGTCGTGCTGGCGCCTCCCATGCTGGGATTCTCAGAAATTACTTACATCTGCACAGCCACTTTTCAAAAAATCCACATATGCTAGACTTTTAATAGGAAAGCTCAAGTAGAAAATTTGAAGCAAACATTATCATTTTGCTTTCAAGTTAAAACTGAGGGGGAAAAAAAATCCTTTAGTTAATGGCAGCTGCCTGAGCCATATTTGAAACAACATGGTCGAGAGAGAACAATTCTAGACCCTCTCTAAAATAATTATATGGTCTTTTGATTTTAAATATCAGGTGGAGTCACTGCATGACGGTGGTCTGCAAGAGCTGTCGTTCCTTCAACAAATGTCTTCAGTTTCCTTGAATCTGATGACTTAGGTGGAAGGCTGATGTCCCTGATGACTTAGGTGGAAGGCTGTGTGACGAGGGGAACATCATTAAATCCATTCCTCAGGAGGTAAGTGAGGTGTCTGCTGTAACAATCAGCAGGGAGCAGGTAGGAATCCAGTTTCACTTCGGAAACCGCCCAAGACAAGCGAACCTCTGTAGTCATGACTTGTTTCGTCTGTACGGTCTTTCCTCTAAGCTGGGGAAAGAAAGCGGGCGGTCCAAGTGCGAGCACTTTGTGTGATGGAGCTTTGACACACAGATGCACAGAGCAGGAGAGAGAGAAAACCTTAACATCAACCCCTGGTGTAAGGGAATGGTGCACAAAAAAAGCCCCCTTGTACCCGACCCCAGTACTTTGACCTTGGGAGTTTCCAGCAGGGACAGGTGCAGGATATATCAACTTTAATTTTGTTCATATGTTGATATGTCAGATTAGGTTTTTATCAAGAAGTTATTAGGCACTTATCAATAGTTAAAGTGTGTCTGAGATAGCAAATATACTAATTTTGTTCGAGTCCATCAGGTATGTCCTGTATAACAAAACCAGCACCACGTGAATCTTCCATTCGGAGACAGGAAAGAGGCAATGGAACTAAATATGTCGAGAAATTGAATCAACTGTGATGCGTATGAAATGCCCTGAGCTACTGAGAAAAAGGAATCCACTGCTCTCCTATGATAATATCAAAGCAAGCAAACAAACAGAAACAAAAGCAATAGGGAAGAAGAAACCCACTAATTAAAAAATCAGACAGAGAAGATGAAAGATCCTGAAGCTCGTCTGGAAAGGGTGCCAGACACTTCACCCAGAGCAGTGTATTTTGCCAGCAATCCAGGAGATTTGCTGAAAAGGATGCTTTCGCCCCTGGAGCAGTATTATTTCAAGAGTTCAGCTGAGTACAACAAACATTATTATTGATGAAAACATTAGGCATGTACTGCAGTTGACTGACAGTGCTGTTCTGTACTTTGCTTTCAACTATAAAATATAAAGTCATTTGTTTTTATCCTTGGCCAGAAAACCTTCATGGTCAAGAATAGAAACTGGAGGCAGACTCTTTGGGTTGAAATCTTTTTTCTGCCACTTGAGGGCTGGTACCTTTGGTCAGACGTAACTTTTTCAAGCTTCGGTTTTCTTATCTGCCTCAAAGGGAAAATACCACCTTCTTCATCGTTCTGATGATTAAGTGAGTCATTATATGTCAAGGGCTTGGAACGGTGTTTGGCACATGATCAATGTTTAGAGGGAAGCAACAATTGCTGTTCAAAAGGCCAGCATTACAAGAGTGAGATGTGTGAGTCAGGTTGTAAAGTTCCCATTCTGGGACATCAGCCAAATATACTACTTTATTTAGGATCTTATTTTCTTCATCTCTTAAACATGGATCAGAACTGTACTCTCCAACATAGTAGCCACTAGCCCTATGTGGCTCTGAGCACTTGAAATGTGACCAGTGCAAACTGAGACATGCTTTAGTATAAAATGTGCCCCTGGTTTTGAAGATTTTATTCCCCACTCTGCAAAAAAGAATGTAAAATATCTCAATAATTTTTGTATAGTTTTCATGCTGAAGTGGTAATATTCTGGAGACATTAAGTAAATATATAACTAAAATTAATATCCCCGGGTCGCTTTTTACTTATATTAATATGGCTACCAGGAAGCTTTAAATGACATACATGGCTCATCTTAAGCTTTTATCGGACAGCATTGGTTTAGAAAGTTTCAGTCTTTCTGTTTGTGATACACTGAAACTCTGATTCTACTCTGAAGGTAACAGGTATTAGTCACACATTTTTCTAAATAATCCAGGTAAATAAGGCAGGATAATATAAATGTCCTTTACAGTCATTCATATCTCACATTTTTATTCTAAAATTTAAGGAAATTATGAGATTATGAAATCATTAGCCCATTCCTAACGTAAGAAATGTCATATCAGGTCAATTCATGGGTTTCAATTGCCCAAATCCTTCTACCTCACATCTAACAGACAGACCTCAGTAAACCTTTTTAAAAACTCAATTAGCCACATTTCTTTTGGTTACAGAGTACTTTCATACCGTCACACTATATTATCTTTAATGAAAAAATTTATTTTTATGTGAATTTTATTCACAATCCTAAATTTCATTAAGAAAATCCCATCTACAAGTAGGACCTCTGGTCAAGATGGAGGTGTAGATAAACATGGCTCACCTCCTCATACAACCACAGCAAAAGTTACAACTAAACTACAAAACAATCATCACCCAGACCTGTCCGAAAATCAAGCTGTGCGGAAGTCCAACCACCAAGGAACTGAAGAAGCCACATTCATCCAGATGATGAGGAGGGGCAGAGATGCGCTGCGAGGCACAGAGATAGGAGATGCGGAATGGGTGGTCCAAAACCTATGTATGGTAAATAAAAAGTGGGAGGGGTACCTTGGGAGTGAGGGATCCCAGCCCCCCACCAGACTACTCAGTCCATGGTTCCAGTGTGAGGAGGAGAAGTCCCCATAACTTCCTGCTGTAAAAACCAGTGGGGGTGGGCACAGGCAGAAGAAACTGTGGGATTCTCAGTTGCCTCCTCTTAAAGGGACCGCAACCAGAATTAGGGCTTACCCAGACTCACTTCCTCTGGACTTCAGCACTAGGGTAGCAGCTGGGAGGGCACCGGTGGCATATAGGGTGCAACTGAAGGATCTGGTGTGAGGGCAAGGACCAGGGGACAGTTTCCTCCCAGGTAAAACTCCAGAGGCCAGTCAGTGGCATTGTCCCCTTTCTGAATCCTCTCCCACCCAGAGTCACAGAGTGGTGACGCCATATTGGAGACTCCATCAACCTGGTTCACATGGATTTCCCCATCCTGGCGATTACCCAGTGCTCAGGCCCACCCAACTTACCAGTGTGCTTTCCTACATAGGCCGCCTTACTAAGACAGGGAGTCAAAGCAGCTCTACCTAATACACAGGAACAAACATAGCGAGACTGCCAAAATGAGGACACAAAGAAATATGGCTCAAACGAAAGAGCAGAACAATACTCCGGACAAAGAACTAAACAAAATGGACATTATCAACCTATCAGATGCAGAGTGAAAAACACTGGTTATGAGGATGCCCAAGGAACTCACTGGGCACTTCAACAGCATAAAGGGCCCAGGCAGGCATGAAGCTTACACTAGGTGACATAAAGAAAATTTTACATGGAACCAACAGTTGTGTGGATGAAGCTGAGAATCAAATCAATGATTTGAAACATAAGGAAGAAAAAACATTCAATCAGAATAGCAAGAAGAATAAAGAATCCAAAAAAAACAAGGATGGGCTAAGGAGCCTCTGGGACAACTTTGAATGCACCAACATTCGAATCATAAGGATGCCAGAAGGAGAAGAGAAAGAGCAAGAAATTGAAAACTTATTTGAAAAACTAATTGAAGAAAACTTCCCTAACAGTGTGAAGAAAATGGACGTACAAGTCCAGGAAGCACAGAGTCCCAAACAACAGGGACACAAAGAGGACCACACCAAGACACATCAGAATGAAAATGCCAAAGTTTAAAGATAGAGTCTTAAAACAGCGAGAGAAAAGCAGAGAGTTTACCTACAAAGCAGTTCCCATAAGACTGTCAGCTGATTTCTCAAAAGAAACTTGGCAGATAGAAGGAACTGGTAAGGAGTACTCAAACTGATGAAAAGCAAGGTTCTACAACCTAGATTACTACATCCAGCAAAGCTATCATTTAGAATGGAAGAGTAGATAAAGAGCTTCCCAGACAAGGTAAAGCTAAAGGAGTTCACCAACACCGAACCATTATTACATGAAATGTTAAAGGGACTTATTTAAGAAAAAGAAGATCAAAACTATGAACATTAAAATGGCAATAAATTCACAATGATCAATAATTGAATCTAAAAAACAAGCTAAGTAAACAAGCAGAACAGAAACAGAATCATAAATATGGAGATCATTTGGTGGGTTATCAGCTGGGAGGGGGAAGGAGGAGAATGGGTCAAAAAGTGCAAGAATTAAGAAGCACAAATTGGTGGGTACAAAATAGAAAGGGGAATGTTAAGTACAGTATAGGAAATGGAGTAACCAAAGAACTTATATGCATAACTCATGGACATGAACTGTAGGGGAGGCATTGCTGGAGGGAAGGAGGATGCTGGGTGGAGAGGGGCAAAGGGGGAAAAATTGGGACAACTGTAATAGCATGATCAATAATATATTTTAAGAAAAGAAAATGCCATCTATTTGGTTCAATTTAACAAAGGTACTGATTTCAAACCTTGATCTTTCATCCCTCCAAACCAATTTAAGATATTTTACAATACATATCCTAATGTTTCCAATATATACTACAATATATTAGATATATTAGTATGTATATATTACTCTATATTAGAAGCTCAGTAAAACCTAAGAGACATTCTCCACAATGTTTAGCTAATATGAAGGCTGTCAGCCAAAGAGACCCAAATGCCAAAGTAAAAACGGAGTCTCTTCTGGTTTGCTAAGAACCCATTCAGGAGGTACGTATGAGAGAGAGGATGGACTCTTGCTCTTTAAGAAGATACAATAATTCAACTCCGAGGTGAATCTTGCGAACATTCAGCTGGCTGGATAATTAAGCTATAAACAGGGCAGAAATCAAGAGGATGTTGCCAACCTTAGTGTTTACTGCTTTTAAATGC
>PVJD01015604.1:0-24261 GCA_004026545.1 Mormoops blainvillei
GTGTGCGTATTTCCGGGTTCCTCCCTCTGACAGAGGGTGGGGTTTTTCCTATCTTCACCCTGTTGTTAGGGATGAGCCCTTCCTTAGGGTGGTCCAACTCCTCACCTCTCCAGATCAGCTGCTTTGTCTGCTCTACCCTGGTGGATTTAAAAATTCCCACTTAGCCCGGGCTGGGTGGTGCAGTTGGTTGGAGCATCATTCCCTGCTAAATTTGGGCAACTATGAAATGCCCAAAGCTGTAAGAATTTTTATGAGTTTACTTGAGCCAAACTGATGACAATTGCTGAAAGCAAAAGCTCAGCAAATTGAGAAAATGCTCCAGAAAATGGCGATTTTACACCTTTTATACATTACAATAAAAAAAAAAGAAGCAATGAGTGGATTACATGAAATCCGTTGGTGATAGATTAGGGAGGCAGGAGAAAGCAAAGGGGTGGGGGTGGGGCTCTGGGACTGGATTTAAAAGTAAAATGACGGACACATACTTCTTTTACATGGGTGGGTACAGGATAAGTAACAGTCAACGATTAACATGATGACAAAAACCATGAGGGGATTTTTGGTTTCCCAGCCCTGTGCCTGTGCTGTTTGTGCCCTGAAAAAGGAAACTTGACCTTCTGAAGTATATTATCATAGATGCAAAAAAACACAGACAGGCTCAGTTAAGGTAAAGATTGACTTTATTCAGGGAGGATTCTAGCTGAGGATATTGAAACTGGAAAACCCGGCGTTCGTGGTGCTTGTCACCTACCAGACCCAATAAACAGAGACAGGGATTGAACTCTTAGGGGCGCTTTCTTCAGATGGCGGCTTATCGGAGAAGATGGCGGGTTTCTACCCTAACAGACCATCTTAAGTTCCATTTTAAAATGGGCCTTTTTATAAGGAGATGGGGTTTGGAATTCAGGGAAAAAAGTTCATCAGATACAAAGCCACAGCATTCTTTCATTTGCGTCCTGGGCAGTGGTCTTTATCTGTGCCCTGGGTGGTGGGCGTCTCCCCCTGGAGCACAATGGCTCAGATACCATTAGATTGTTTGCAGTCTTCCTGAGGCACAAAGGTGGAACTGCTTGTGGTCCCCTGGAGTCAAGGCGGGTCATTCCTTCCGTTCCTGGAACAATAGCTTTTACATACCTTGATTACTAAGCTTATTAGCTACTACCTGAAACTAAAATTTTTCTACCATTTGAGTCCCCCATCAATATGACTGCTCCCCATGCCCCGCTTTTAGTTAAAAAGTTTTTCAGACTGTCCTATGTGATTTCTTTCAGTCTCTGGGTTTGTAAGCCCACTGTGTAGGCCTCCCCTGAGCTCGCCGGGTTTAGGACGTGGCCCCTTTTCATTCACAACCAAAAGTTGGTGGGTTCGATCTTCACTCAGGGCACATACCTAGGTCATGGGTTTGATCCCGGTTGGGGCGTGTACTGGCGGCAACCGCTCAGTGTTTCTCTCTCACATCGGTCTCTCTCCCTCTCTCTCTCTCTCTCTCTCTCTCTCAAGTCACTAACCATATCCTTGAGTGAGGAATTTTTTTAAAATTCACACTTATAAATGCAGAAACCAGCATCTTCCCAGGGCTGCCACACTGTCAGCTCTCAGCACGCTCGTTTCCATGTCTCTATATTTGGCCCCTAGGAATATCTCTTATATTCTGGAGCGTGCTGCCACACTTAGAAGGTACTAGTGGCATTTTATTTGGCATTTCTAGGTGCTTATAGTAGTATAACAAGGTGAGATACTCATCTCTCTGACTCCACCTGTTCAAGCCTGCGTTGTCCCCATGGCCATCAGGCTAATGGCATCTGCTTAGCCTTGCACAGAGACATGCTGAGCCTTAGAGGGATTCTGCTGGGCTTGAGGCGATAAGGGAAGCACGTGTTGTTTATCAAAGTCATGCAGAAACTAGACTCACATCAACTAGCGCGACCTTCCTCAGACCCCTGTAGGCACCCGGATGTCTTCAGTGGTCAATTACATCTTGCCCCTCCCGTCACCCCTTCCTTTGACTTCAAGGAAGCCTGGACTCTGTACTTTCTTAAGATGCGTGCGAGGTGCCCTTAGGGCTCCCGTCTTCTGAGCTGACACTCAATCTATAAGCCTTTCCTTCCCCTAAACTCAGACATTTTCTTTTGACCTTTCAAAGTGTCAGGCCCACCAACTTTGGACAGGTAACAGTAGGTGTCGACAGCATGTCCAAACGTATAGAGAATTATGATGAGTCGGTCGGAGCCAAACTGACAACAGCTGCAGGGAAGGAAGATCTTAAATGCTTCCAACGATGACAGTTTGCCGTTTCTTATGCATTTGAAATTAAGGAGGGAACCTAAGGAGGGTTACAGGAAGGTGGGATTGAATTACAACGTAGTTATAACAAGATTAGTTAATAAGATTCTGTGCTTTCTGAGGGATAGTTGGGCTGATTCCAAAGGTGTGTTAATCTAGATGCACAAAAACAATGGACAGGGCTTGCTTAAGGCAAAGATAAACCTTTTATAAAAAAGCTATATTCGTAGGGTGTGACTACCTACTATGACCTGTTCACTTAGGAATTTATGATCAAATCAACCTGTGAGGCTGGTTCTGTAGAACCCCTAAAAAGGGTTCATCCACATATGAAAAGTTTTAGATCTTTTTTTTAACCTACTGCATTACCTGGAACAGAAGGGGGGAACTCTTTGTTTTCCTGATAAAGGTTCTAGACCCAGTTCCGAATTGTGTGGGAGGGGGTGGGACAAAGTCCCGCACTACCAAGCAATTATCGCACACCAGCTGGGTGTCCTATTGTTCAACTCCGTTCTGATGCTGTCTACCCAGAGACAGAACCAGAGCCCACAGATGACAGGCTCAGACCCACAAGACTGCTCCCCAACCTTCAGACACCAGCGACAAGCCCAGGTTGTCGCCTGTGCTTCCAACCAACCCCAATAAATTAGAGGCTCCAATGACCGCTCCCCCTTATGTTTGATTAATTTCCTAGAGGGGCTCATAGAATGCAGAGAAACATTCACTTATTAGATCCCTGGTTTATTATAAAAGGACGTAATTCGGAAACAGCCAGATGGAAGAGACGTTGGGGCACGGTAAGGGGAAAGGGGAAGAAGCCTCCGCGCCTCTCGAAGTGCCACTCTCGCCAACCCTCCATGCCTTCCCCACCCTCAAGCCCAAAGGCTTTTCAAATCCCTCTGGAAATGTTCTGTTATCACGTTAGCCAGTACATTTAGGAAAAGCCAGGGGGCTGGGCTAGCTCGCGCCTGGCCATCCACTGGTCTAGGTGGCGGAGAGTGTGGCCAATCGCAGTGACAGAGCTCCTCGCCAGAAGCCTCACTCAGCCCTGCAGCTCCCCCGTAGCAGGCGGCTCCTGCCTCACCTTGGGCTCCGTTCTCCGCTCTCTGTGTGTCCTCCTTCCCTTCAACTTACCAACATCCCACTTACCAAAGCCTCTTCACAGAGCGGGTCGGGGAGGTCTTTACGGGTCAGTCTACCGCTGATGCGGACTCTGCTGTTTTAATCGGGGGATGAATTAGCGAGAAGAGCCTGGTCACACCCATGTGTACTCACAAGTGACTCTCTTTCAGGCAAGATTAAATTTCCAGTCTAATTAACCAGGGAGAAGGCAATCTGATCTGAAGTGGGGCGGCCTGCGGTGACCTGTGAATCAAATATTTACTGGAACCTAAAAGGGCCTCTGGTGGCCATTGCGCCATTTCTACTGGGACCTCACATCACCAACCCAGAAAGAATCACACCAACGATCACACAAGTCTCTCCACTTTTTTCAACTAACTATCATTAAAGCCGCGCGGTCCTTGGAGTATTAGGAAGAAGGGCATTAAAATAAGAAGAATCAGTGCCCAGATGTCCCTAAGTATTGCTTGTGCCTTCAGCTTTTCAAATTGAAAAAAGTGCATTTCCCCACAGTGTAGCTGCTGGTACCATGGTGACTTTTAAAAATGGTTAAACATTGAGGAAAATCCTCCCAGGGCCTAAACTACGCCCCCCAGATGAAATAAAGATTCCGTGGCAATTACTACCCTTGTATCAAGGTTCATTACCAAACTCCGTGGTTTTCTGCGTGTCCACCTCCCCTACCGGCTAATTAAAGATCATTGTGGAAGGACTAATATTTCTATCTCCCCGTTTCCCTAGGTGCCCAACACAGTACTTAGAGGTACTAACTCTTCACAAATAATAAACTCTGGCTTTCATTTAATTAAGAGTGATAATTAAATTCTAACAGCGGTCAGAGGCATTCCTGAATAGCATGGAGTAGTGTCTATTATCTCCTAGAAAGGATACTATTTCTGTCCTCAACAATAGCTTAGTAGCTGAAAAAGGTCATGAGACTCCCTAAAGTGCCCCTTTTTAACCACTAAAATAATCTGGTGCAATAAGATTGGTCACATCACGCTTAGTTTTTTTCCTGTATTTTACCTAATAGGTCAAAAAATTCGCGACTTACGTAGTTGCTGCTGGACTTCAGTACGGAGTGGAAGGAGGCATCTTACACTTTTATTTTAAGGTATGACTTGTCGATGACTATGGGGATTTGTTCCAATGTTTTACAGGAAAGTTACACAATTCGAAGATATTTTTGATTGGCTCTGTTGGTGGCTACGCCCGTACAATAGCAGAGAGTTCAGGGGAAAACAGGTGTAGACCATAGCCACCTGTTTTTCTCTCCCATTGTTAACAACTTGCAGTCACCTCCCTCAGGATAATAAAGAAAAAAGATGGCTATCCTCTCATTCAGAGACATCGTGCTTGTGTAAGGATTTTCTTCCTACAGAGGTGACATGAGATGACTACTAAAGACAGCTGATGAGGGGATAGATTTCTTGAAAAGTGTTTCAGCTCTGAGGTTACACTCTATTTATCTTAACAGGATTGGATACATCTCACCAGAATTGATTTACCAAACAGCTCTTTGCTGCTTCATTTGCATCAGACACGCAGATCCCTCCGGCGCCTCCGACTGTAGCCCCGTATGAGACAGCAATAATCATACATGTGTAACGGAGAAAATATGCTTGTACTTTTCTCTCTTTTAGTTAGCTTGGTTGGGAGAGGTTCCTGCATTACCCGTGTTTGGGGATGGATCGAATGTGATCCCAATGATTCACGTCCTTGATCTAGCAGGGTAAGTATTCACTCGGAGACATCACTCCCCTCAAACTCATTGACCAATGTGTTTGTTTATAGGTGAAGATTTATCAAACACTTACCAGGTGCTAAGACCCTTGCATGTATTACTGTATTTATTCTTCATAACAACCTAACCCAGAAGGTACAGTTATTATCGCCTCTGATGAAATAGTGTCCACCATCTAAAAGCTCCGCACTTCTGATGACAAGTTCAGGTTCATCTTTTAAAAACTTTATCAGCAGAAGAGCATGTCTTCCAATTCTAGGAAAGAAAGAACTTGTTGTGTGCATTCTGGGAACCTAGTGTTCTTATACTTTTGTTCCAGGTGAGATTGGTAGGTCCAGCCCGCCAACTTAAATTCCAGAAATCAGATAGCGACCTCTAAAGCCAAAGTGGGTTTCTTGGCAACTGTAGGTAAAATTACCGCATGTTTTTTATGCTCACTGAGTACCCCAACTCTGTCCTCCCCACAGACCCAAAGACCCCTCTCCTTCTTTGTGGACCCTGACTTAAACACGAGTCAAAACAATGGTTCACTGTATTTGTAGTTCATCATTTCTACATTCCGGGTTCCGGGGGCTTTATTTTGCCACCCCTGCCACTCATCCTGATCCCCACCCCCTCACCCCCGCCTCCCACTGACTTTCAGCTCTTCCCTGAGATTCTGGCTTCTAGATTCCACGCCTCCTCTTTCCCACTGGCCACTGATAAACTGGTCACAATCCCAGGGCAGATATACTGGGGGAAAAGTGGAACTTATGCTTTAGGACCCCCTCCCCTGCATGGACCTCTTCCAAGGCCCTAAACTTAAATTTTATTGTTTCTCTTTCTTACTTTCTTTTTTTTGAATATTTTATTTATTTTGTTCTTAAACAGAGGGGAAGGGAGGAAGAAAGAGAGGGAGAGAAACATCAATGTGTGGCTGCCTCTTGCACCCCCTACTGGGGACCTGGCCCACAACCCAAGCATGTGCCCTGACTGGGGAATCGAGCCCATGACCCTTTGGTTCACAGACCGACACTCAATCCACTGAGCTACACCAGCCGGGGCAAATTTTGTTATTTTTCTTAAAGAAGGACCCCCTGAACCGTGTAAGCTTCAAGCTCTGTACAAAACCCAGGTTTGCTTCAGCCAGCATTTACACTTGGCATGCGGGACCACCAGTGCCCTTCTTTTCTGCATTTTTACGTTATTACGTTATCAGGTTCTAAAGATGTGAAGGGATATTTTCCATGATTAAGACAAAGTACTTAGCATTAGTCCTTAACATCTTACTTCCAAACACATAAATTAGAGAGTTAAATTAATCCCATTGCAGGAGGTCTCAGTAGCATTTTTTTCCCATAGATTTCTTCTAAGATTGCCAAAGATTTAACAAGGGAGAAACTAAAGAATGACACATTCCGAGAAATTAATATAAAACCAATGTGAAATGGACGTTTACATGTATACATTTGTTTTATTTTTATTTTACTGGAAAAAAAAAAGTGTAAATGGAGATAGAATTGGCCGTGCTGGGTCAGACTTCAAGTCCCTGTTGTTTCTCTCTGGAATTCTTTCATTTTTGCTCAGATCCCTGCTCTGCCTGTCGTCCACTGTGTGAGCCTGGGAAAGTTGCTAACCCAGTCTGGGCCTGATTTTCTCATTTGTAAGATAAGGATAATAATAGTAGCTGCTTGATCAGATTGCTCCGATGATAACATCTGTAGGCAGTCAACATCAATCCAGTGCAGAAAATCTTAGGCCCAGTCCCTCCAGCTACGTGACTCCCTTAAGAAAGCAGCCGCTTCTCTGAATCTGTGTCTACTTTGTGAAACACCTGCCCCCAACGCCGTGTGACTTCAGCGAGCCTCTGAGTGGGCGGACTTCATAAACTGGAGACCTGCAGGGTCAGGAGCTCTTTGAAGTACCTGTAACCCTCCTGCCAGAGAAATGCCACTTAACTCTTTACCAGCGTCCCCGCCTGTAGTGCAGCCCACCATCCTAACAGTGACCTTGTTGGAAGTGCAGTGATGTAATTTGCTGAAACACCAAGCACCGTGGTGCCGGGCGCGGGGTGGGTGGTCCGTGGATGCCGGTTCACTACAACTCTTTTGCTTTTCCCTCCGGGGATGCTCCCCGTTGGTCTGCAGAGTGATACAAAACATAATAGACCACATGCCGAAGCTTCATTACCTGGTTGCTGTGGACGAGTCTGTCCAGACCCTGGAAGACTTAGTCAAGGTACAGCCGTTTTATCCCATATTTGATAGCATCTCTTAAATCATTTTACCACTAAAGTATAGTTATGGGATCAGGTGTGTAACAAGGCTGGGGACTCCCACAGCATTGGGTCGGCCAAAAAGTCCGTATGGTTTTATCCATAAAATAGACACATTTTTCTTTTCACCAATAACTTTATCGATATGGATATTTTGAGTATGTAGGCAGCCTCTTGCTATTGGCTTTTAGTGGGTAGAGGCTGGGGCGCTGCTAAACATCTTCCAATGCATAAGACAGCCCCACTGCAAAGAATTATTTGGCCAAAATGTCAATAGTACCAAGAAACTTCGCAAACTGGTTTTGACCCGTTCGATCAGTCATTGCACCTTCCCCATACACTGCACAAATCTTTTTTTGCATTTCAATTGCATTTTTACCTTTCTTAAGATAATAAAGCATAATGTGCTGAAAATGTTGCGTATTTTTTCCATCTTCAATATTAAAATGTCTACACAAAAATTCAGCACTTTTGACAGTTTTTTTTAAACACACGCTGATATAACAGCTGTCACAATACAATCTAACTAAATTGTTTCGAATGAAGTTAAAGACAACTAAGCACTATTAGAGCCACCGTACAGAAAAAAATGTAAAGACTTGTTGGCTAACCCAATAGAATGTCCGTAAAACCAAACTCCCCATCTGGATTTGCAGTAAAGTGTTGGCAAGTGACAACCAAAAGGGCCTTTCTCCGGTAACTGCATGAAGGGCAGGAGGACAGGCCACTGGAGGGCCAGATGCACACAAATCACCCACCGGAATGTTACATGTGCCTGTGGACCCTTGCCTCAATGGACTGATGGTCAGGTTCTCCAAACCTGCTGGCAGCTTCCAGCAGCTCTGGGTCTGTCAAGTCTCTCTAGTCCAGGCTGCTCTGACCAAAGCCACCTGCCACCTTGGGGCCCAGGTAGCCCTCTCCTGCCCTTGCTCTCATCTTGAAGATGCAGCTCAGATATCTTCCTCGATACTCTCCCTGCCTCCTTCCCACCTCCCGCACAGGCCAAATGTTTCTTGCGCACTCCCGGCATCCCCTTTGCAAGCTGCAAACATTATACATCTGTGTGCGCATGTCTGCCTGCCTTTTCAGACAGGGGGCCTCTTGAGGGCAGGGGTCGGGCCTTTCTCGTTCTTATCTCCAGGCCCTGGCATGCAGTGGCGATCATTAAATAAGAGAATGTATACCTTAGTGCGTTCCGCTCTGTTTTGCAATTAAAAAAAAAAAATTCAGTTATGCTTGCATTCATCTGGGAGCTTTTATAGTAAACCCTTACAGGCAAACCAACTAATACTTCTCTTTTTCTCTAACAGTGCATCAGTAAACATATTGGTCCTGGGAAAATCCAGAAAGTAGCGAAAGAAAATGTTTTCCTAACCAAGGACTTAACAGTTAGTATATAAGAGATTCTCTTTTTCTACCCTTTTCCTACATGGGGTGGTTCTTGTGGGATTTGGAGTCAGAATGCCTAGCTTCCAAGCTCCCGCGCAACTAGCCACCTGCTCTGAAGCAACTTTGTCTTCTCTGCTGTGAGCCTGTTTTCTTTTCTGAAAAACTCTCAGAGGTCGTGGTCAGAAAATGTATTTGAAAGCTCTCTGGCTCTGGCTGGTGTGGCTCAGTGGATGGAGTGCCGGCCTGTGAACTGAAAGGTCACTGGTTCGATTCCCAGTCAGAGCACGTGCCTGGGTTGCAGGCCAGGTTGCAGGTGTACAAGAGGCAACCTGTGGGTGTTTCTCTTGCACATCTGTTTCTCTCCCTCCCTTTCTCCCTCCTTTCCCCTCTCGCTATAAATAAATAAATTAAATATTTTAAAAAACATTTTGTTTATTTATCTTTAGAGACAGGGAAGGGAGGGAGAGAAACATCAATTTATGGTTGCCTCTTGCACGCCCCCTACTGGGGACCTGGCCTACAACCCAGGTGTGTGCCCTAGATTGGGAATTGAACCAGCAACCTTTTGGTTTGCAGGCCAGCACTCAATCCACTGAGCCTCACAAGCCAGGGTAAATAAATGAAAATTAAAAAAAAAAAAAGCAGATACAGTAGGTGGTGGGCACACAGTGCAATATACAGATCTAGTATCATAGAAATGTACGCTTGAGACTTATATGACCCTTTTAACCAATGTTATCCCCATCCATTTAATAAAGATTTTTTAAAACATGATTCAAGCTGTCAAGGAAGAAGCAGGATGATGTAAGCTGTAGGAGTGAGGTAATTTATGACATTTTCGAGAGTTTTCAGCTTGATTGTTCAGTAACATCTGTAAGAAGGTCAAGGAAGGAAAACCCTATATATGTAATTTTTTGAATTAAATGGCTTCTTAAAAAGGCAGTTGGGTATGGTTGTTATAAACCAGCTGAATAGCATATTGGTCTGACATGTTGTTCAGGGCATAGGAATAAGTTTACTGACATCAAAAAGAAAAAGAAAAAAGCCTTGGATAGTGTGGCTCAGTGGATTGAGCACCGGCCTGCAAACCAAAGTGTCACCAGTTCAATTCCCAATCTAGGGCACATGCCTGGGTTGCAGGCCAGGTCCCCAGTAGGGGGCGTGCAAGAGGCAACCACACATTGATCTTTAAAAGAAAGAGAAGAAAAAAAAAGGTAGATTCAACTAAACATTGTTAAGAAGAAACCTTATGCCTGGGTTTCCAGTATGTTCCTACTCTGAGCGGCTGTGCGAGAACTGGATGCTGCCCACCCCTGGAGAGCAGGTGTGGGGAGAGCGTAGGCTGATCAGAGGGTCACAGCAGGCTCTCTGTCACTACTTAGTGAAAGTCAGGGTTAGTGAATGGGTATATTTATTTCTTTAATAGTAATAATTTTTGGTCTGTTATAACCATAAAAATAACAATAAAGAGACAAATTTCTAACGTGCCTTTATCTCTTAGCAAGAGAGCGTTGACCACTTACTGGTCAACCTGAGAATGGAAGCCGTCTACGTGAAGGAAAATTTTAACATCCGCTGGGCTGCCCAAGCAGGACTTGTGGAAGGCATCAATGGTGTCCTCAGAGAGTACAAGCAAAGCAGGAGGTTGCTGGTAACTACGACCATTTCCCACTTCGACTTTGCGTGTGGTTTTCTCAGTGAAAGTATTTCCTTTCTCAGCTGTCCAAATTCCCAAATTCAAGTTCTTTTTCAAATGTGACCCATCGCTCCAGGTCTAACAACCTACATGCGTATTATGTTAATACTGTCAACAAATGTTAAAAGTTTTAAAGTTCACAGAGACAACAGCTGCTGCGCTTGACACACATTGAACATGACAATCGGCTCAAGACTGACTGTCACAGAGTTGTCTACATACGGAAACAGGTCTGGTGCCTTAGTGGCCTGCCTGTCTCAGCCCTGGACACGCACGTGGGAGACGGGAGGGAGGGGGCGGGAGGGAGGAGGCGGGAGAAATCTCATTATTACTTTGATCCTATTGGCCAGGAGATTCGCTGCTCAGTTTAATCATCACAGCTTTTCAAGGAAGACATTCTCATCTCACTATTGTCAGTGTGAAAACCAAGGCTCAGAGAGATGGAGAGAATTTATCGGGGCCACATGGCTAGCTGGGCATTCAAACCAGCTAGGAGGCCCACTTAGCCAGATGGCCTCACTGCACAGCCTCCACACCCCCCTCTGAGATCAGGTCAGTGCAGCATTTGCCTAGATCTTTGGATTTATTCCAGGGAAGCACCATAAAGGCGACAGTGAGTATCACCTGGGACAGTGTTTGGAAAACGGCAGTGTTGCTTGTGAGTGATGGGCTCTGTCATAGTTGTAATTACCACTGTGCATGGAAATACTTCGTACGAGCAAGTACAGGGTCACCATACTATCCTAAGAACCATATTGTCCTGAAAAACATGCCTCATTAATATTGAGTAAAGAACGTATCATTTACCAAAAGAAACAATGACCCCTTCGAGCACCCGAGGTATCCGGGGACACCATTCCAAGGCACAGACCCACCCAGCTCAGGAGGTAAGACTAGGGCTTCCTCTGTGAATCAACCGTAAATGGCACACAATTAGAGATAAGACACTTAAAGAGACCATGTGGTTGCTGATTAGCGAGACTGGCCAAGAACATGATAGAAGGGATGAGCATATCTAAAAATTTCAGTCTGTCCATCTTAGGGGGGGGTGGTCAGCATAGCGGCAGAGAACAGGAAACACTACGAGGGCAATGCATAGGCAGTGCTGGAGCAGCAACATCCAAAACGATGGGCCTCAAGCCCAGGGCTCCCACGATTCCAGTTCCCTGACAAAGCAAAGTCACCGTAGCTGCAGACAGGTGCATCGGTCCACCCTGACCTGAGGTCACCTCACGGTCCATTCACTTAACTCTCCTTGCTGTCATCAAAGCTCATCAGTTGACCGTCCATGCCCGTCTGCCCCAAGGAGGTACATGTACCACATGCACTGAGACCGACCTCAGTTCAGTGGCGGTCATACTTCTGATTACAAATGAACACACTGCCATTCAGGGTTTGTACCTGGACAAGGTAAGCTCAGCCCAGGAGACAGATCCGCCCTGGGTACACAAAACAGGGCACGCGGAGCTGTTCAGTTGACAGCTGGACCTCAGGCCTTGTGAATGCACCAATCCCACCCAGCAGCCCAGCGCTGCTCACCAAGACTCAGCTAAGAGCTGCTTTGTCTGACACGTGTCTCCCCCACACCGTTGCCTGCCATGTCGGTCGCTACCATCACCCCGAAAGTGCCTGTCATTAACCAGACGGGAACATTCAAGTCCACCACTCCTCACCCAGCACCATACAATGCCTCTTCTTGTTTCCTCGCAGCCTCGGTTTCCCCATCAACAACCGGTAATAACGATAACAATAACCAGCTTCCCGGATGAAATTGTATAATCTTTAAGCACACAGACACTCTGCCAGTCGAAATTCTATTCATTGGCATGATTTTTTAAAAACATTTTGAAAAGTAAAAAATGTGTTTAATTTGCTTTGCAATACACTAGCCGTCAGCTTCACAATGTTGGGGCCACTTTGCATGTGGTCCAAATGCGTGTTTGGACCACTTTGAAAGGAATGACTATTTGCCACTGATGTGTGTATTTCTGTTAGACATTAACACTTACTCATTGGTTACGAATGGGACAGAGCTTCTTCAGCATCCAAGCAAGTGTTTCTGCAGAAAAAATGGCATTATTTTAATAAGCGTACCTTTAAAAATTAGAGTAAATTATTGGTGTTAAAAAGGAAAGTATAATTAAAGAACAAGTTCAGTCCAGAAACAATATTCATGACTCAATAAATTAAGCGCTATCTACACCGGACCAGAAATTCTTCAATTTCTTTGTTATTTTCACAGGAATAACACAATGAATGGTGAAACCGCAGCATGTTGTACTCAAGTAGTTTCTTTTTTAATACTTTTGAGGCATTCTGGAGCACCTCCTTGAGGGTCATATCGCCACCCCCAGCCAGCCTTGCAGGACCTGGAGACTCAGAAAGGCTCATCTCTGAAATAACAAGCACTCTGTCCCACTACAGGGCCTTAAGAGCTCACCAAGTGATCTTCGTTCTCCTCTTTCAGCCCATTAAGATTTGCATTCTCGGTCCTCCTGCTGTGGGGAAATCCAGTATAGCGGAAGTGTTGACCAAGCACTACAAACTACATCACATTAAAGTGAAGGATGTCATTTCTGAAGCCATAGCAAAACTGGTACCACCTTTAACTACTTTATTGGGAATTTTTATATTAAAAAAAAATTTTTTTTTACATGACATCCTACAAAGAGATTGGTTCTTTTAATTGGATTTTATTGTTGGCCCCACTTAGGAAAACACTGAATCCCACAGGGCTTTTCTCTCTGAGATGGAAGCATCTTTCATGGGTGGCGGGTGAAATTTAGTGCATCTCCAGCTGTTGCTCAAAATATAGCTTGTATTCTCGCTGTTGATTGGAAACTTTTTATTATTTTTTAAATTATTTTTTATTTTATTGTTGTTCTATTACAGTTGTCCCAATTTTCCCCCATAGCTCTTTACTGCCCTCCCTCCCACCGCTGGAACCTTTTCAGGTGTTTTCGTTCTAGGTGTCCATTTCTCAGGGAATTATCAGTTTATTTATTTATTCAGTGCTTTTTAATTTTATTACTTTTTCATTTTTGGGGTTATTTTTTTCTTAGTCTTTTTTTGTTTTGTTTTGTTTTTTATTCAATGCTTTTTAAAAAGAAAGCCTGTATGTTCTCAAAGAGGGAGGTTTGGAGATTGCCCGCATGCCCCGCCCCCCGCCCCGCCCCCAGCAGGTGATTAGTGAGTAGCCAACCAGGGCAGGCACCGTCCAACTGGCGGACCCATGTGGTGTGCAGGAGGCCACGGTGTCATTGAAGTACAGAAGGGAAGACGAAGAAGAAGGTGAGGAGGAGGAGGACGAGGAAGAGGAAAACCTGGACGACGCGCAGGAGCTCCTGGATGGTGTCAGAGAGAGCATGGAGCAGAACGCAGGTGACGCACCCGCGCAGGGCGCGCTGGCCTTGCTAACGATGTTCTTTGGTTTGGTTTTGTTCTTTTCCCCCACGTAAACAGCACAGCATTGTTATTGTTTAATTTATTTTATTTTTCTAATTTGGTCTATGAGTTCGGTTTTTTCCTCCTTATTATGAAAGACTATTTGTTCATTATTATAAGTACAGGAATTATAACAACCACAAAGAGATTTCATTTATAATTCCGTCCTCCCCACCCAGAAAAAAAGCCACCATTAATATTTTGATGATTGATCGTAAGATGGGAAAGAACTACCTGAGTTAAAGAAAATCAAATGTTTAGCCATAAATATTTTATAAGCATCAAAGATCATTAATTAAAAGGCAAAGAATGAACCAGAAAAAAAATACTTGCCACCAATATAACACAGTGAGTATTCTTAATATATAAAATACTCAGACAAACTAATAAGAAAAGCATTAAGCCTTGGCTGGTGTGGCTCAGTTGATTGGGTATTGTCCCGCAAACCAAAAGATTGCCAATTCGATTCCCAGTCAGAGCACACACCTGGGTTGCAGGCCAGGTCCCCAGTTGGGGGCATGCCAGAGACAGCTGATGGATGTTTCTGTCTCACATGAATGTTTCTTTCTCTTTCTACCCCCCTTTTCCTCTCTCTAAAAATAGATAAATAAAAACCTTTTTTAAAAAAAGGAGATTTCATTTATTTTATTTTTAGACAGAGGGAAAGAGAGGGAGAAAGAGAGGGCGAGAAACATCAATGTGTGGTTGCCTCTCTTGCGCCCCCTACTGGGGACCTGGCCTGCAACCCACGCATGTGCCCTGACTGGGGAATTGAACCGGTGACCCTTTGGTTCACTGGCCGATGCTCAGTCCACTGAGCTACATCAGCCAGGGCTAAAAACCTTTTAAAAAAATAAAAGAAAAAGAAAATCATTAAATCTTTAATAGAAAAAAAATTGATGAATAACTTGGACCCATAATTTACACAGAAAGAAATACAAATCAGTGGGAAAATATTCCTACTCATGTTTGGACATAAGAAACATCCAAAGCTGTAGAGAATTTTTATGAGTTTGAGCCAAACTGATGACGTATGCCGGAGAGCAAGATCTCAAATGCTCTGGAGAATAACCATTTGCAGCGTCTTTTATACATTTGAGATTAAGGAAAGAATGTAAGGAAGGTTACATGAAGATGGGAGGAGGGAAGGCGGGGACTGGGTTACAGGGTAGTTAACAAAATGACCCTATTTCGCCTGCTATCCCACATATAATGCGCACCCACGTTTTTGGCCCAAATTTTCAGGAAAAAGAAATCTTTTATTTTAATTTTTTAATTCAGCTTTTTATTTATTTATATTTAGTTACTTGTTTTTTGTATTATAAAGGAATTTTAGCATTTATTTTTTTATCATTTATTTTTTAGCATAAGAAATTTTATGTAACAAACAATTACAAAACACAAGAAGAGATACGAGCTACAGAAATTTTATTTTTTCCCCACCCTGGGGTGGATCTAAGGCTGGCCCTACTGCAACCCCGAGATAATAAGTAGCCTCATTGTTTATTCATGCTTTAGGAAGGCCATTCAAATAATCAGAAACTAGGCTTTGAACTGAGTCGATTGTAAGGGAGCTTGCTATCCAGCAGGAAAACCGTCAGTTTGCAGTAATTAGAAAAATAAAAACATTTCACTTTTGCACTTAAACAGTTGAGTTCCTCTATCAAAATGGCTACAGTAGGACCGTCTACAGACCAGTCCAATACTCGTGTGCAGTGGAGAGTCTCTCCCCTGGCCTCTCATCCGCACCTTCTCTTCCCTCCTGATCTCTCCCATCTTGCTGGTGGCCGTCTCTGATCCTCCAGGGTTGGACTGGGGCAAGAGGGAGTTAGGGAAGAACAGAGGTGTAAACTGGCCCGGGCTGACAGGCACCCTGAGTGGCCGCTGCTCTTTCCTGGTGCTGTGCTTCTCTGGGCCCTGGGGGCGCCCCCTGCCCCACCCCGGGGCACTGCTCCTTTGTGGCGGCCCCACCTCTGGTCTTTTGGGCCTCCAGCCTCCGGTCCTCCAGGCTGTCCTCTTCGTAGCTACCCTCGCTTCAGTGAATCTTGCTCTTCCAAGCCCTCCCGAAGTCCAGGCTGCCCTTCTACCTCTTCGCTCCTTCCCTCGGGCCACGCTAATCTGTTTTTCAGAGGTAGAGAAAACAGTTTTGTTGGCATGCACTGAGTGTCCACTTAAACCAGCCCGGTTTCTGCCTTGGTGCGGGAGGAAGTGGAATTGAGAGTCCCCGAGAGATTTTTCAGAGGGAAAGGAAGGTGTGTAGAAAACACCGATTAATACTTGGAGCTGTAACAGCGCCTCCACCTCACCTGGGAGGACACTAGCAGACCCCGTCCTGGTTTCGAGTCTAACAGAGCCCTAGCTCCCAGCATTTGCGGGGAAGAAAGAGGAAACAAATCCAAGATAAGACAATCCACAGTGGGGACACCTGTGGAAGGAAATCTGGCCAGGCCACATTAAAGGGGGAGGAACATCTCAGATCTTGCTTCCTGCCATGTCATCAGTTTGGCTCAAATAAGCTCTTATAAGAATTTTCTAAAAAAATAAAAAATAAAGGGTGGGAGACTGGGATTTAAGGAATCCGCAGGTGTTCATAGCCACATATACATACACTTTAAGCCTGTAGTGTAAGCTACAGAAAGAGGGCACTGGAGGCTGTGAACAATGCCGCCCTCTGAAGAGAGGTGAGAGCCTCTAACATTGAAGCTCACCGGAAAGGACAAACGCTGAACAATGTTTATCAACGGAGACTGATATAATAGGTCTTTGCAAGGACCCAAAAGTCTTATCCAAGGCCTTTATGTAACAGGACAGTGTGACATACCAGCTGGGCTCTTTTCAAGCCTGGAGTGGTGACCACATAGAAGAATTACAGCGGAGATGGTGCCAAGCTGAGAACAGTCAGTGCATTGCCCCAGCTCAAGAAGGGTCTGCCCTTAGCCGGAGAAGACTCTGTTCTTCCCGGATGCAAGAGGCCACACTGGGCCAGCAGCCTCCGTCGGGAGGGGCCCTGGGACACAGCGGAGGATGTGGTCTTTGGGGGGACAGGAAGTCTCAGGACAGCACGCGCCCTTCCCCTCCCCCTCTACTCCCCCACCCTTCCTACAAGACTGGAAGAGTTCCTCAGTCCCCTCAAGTTTGTCCAAAAATCCTTCCTGGTCATATTTACCAGAAACTAGGATGTGGAACTTGATTATGTTTGAACAAATCAAGGCCTTGGCACCCACCACCCACGTCCACATAGAAATTTCCCAGCCCGAGGACACAGGGGTGAGCTCACTTGTCCCTAACATAACCCGGTTCGTGATTATATGAGTCTCATGGTTCCAGCAAGACAGGTTTTGCAGCCCCGCCATGGCACCTCCACATCCGATTCCTGTCTAATGCCCTCCCCTGGGCCCCAGCCCTGCTGCCGAAGCAGGAGATTGGTTAAACCTCAGGGTGAGCTTACGATAGATTCTCTTTGCTCACTTATCTATTTCCAAAGTGTGTGGAATTATTAAGTCTAGTTGGAGAGACACCAGGTGATCAGTCAATCATTAGACTATTTCAACTATTCTGTGAATTTGAAAATAGAAAACTTTGGGAGGAAAAACATGTAAATGTATTAACTTTACAATGTCTGTACCACACACATTAATTAAAACCTTGGTATTTAAATTTTTTGAGATTTTTGATATATTTTTTTCCTCATAAGAATTGTTCCCCCTCGCCCTGACCAGTAGCTCCCTTGGTTGGGTATCGTCCCACAAAGCAAAAGGTCACCAGTTTGATCCCTGGTCGGGGCACATGCCTGGGTTGTAGGCCCAGTGCCCAGTTGGGGCTCATGCGAGAGGCAACCGATCGATGTTTCTCTCATACATCGATGTTTCTCTCCCCCTTTCTCCCTCCCTTGCCCTCTTTCTAAAAATAAATAAATAAAATATTTTAAAAATCATATAATAGCTGGCTTTAAAAAATAAATAAATAGCCCTGGCTGGTGTTGATCAGTGGATTGAGCACCAGCCTGTGAACCAAGGGGTCTCTGGTTTGATTCCTAGTCCGGGCACATGCCTGGGTTGCAGGCCAGGTCCCCAGTAGGGGGTGCACGAGAGGCAACCACACATTGATGTTTCTCTCCCTCTCTTCCCCTCTCTGTAAAAACAAATACATACATACATACATACATGCATATTACTGGTATTTCAAAGATAGGCTTAAATTTTTTTAAAAAAAAGATATGATGTTTCAAAGGCTATCCAGTAGGGCTGTGCCCATTCATTTTAAAGCAGAAGTGACAGTCCCTTTCCAAAGAGCTCTGCATTGGCCGCCCCACATTGGCTGCTCCCGGTGTATCTCTAGGAGGTCACAGGTCCCTGGAAAAAGCACCTGGGCTTGGCCCTTCGTGTGCTCACAGCCCATAATTATCCTCACCTGCTCCTGGAGGGCCCATCTTGTGCGGTGAACGCCTGCGCTGGCCACCGAACAGAAAGGACTGGCAACGCTCGCTACCTGAAGTAAGCCAAGCAGTCTACCGGGGAGGCTTGCTTCGACCGGGACTGGAGCGGGCTTTCTGATTACGTGCCTTTGCTTCCCTGAGGAAGCCTTTGAAAACTGAAAGCGGAATGCATAAACAACTCTTGTCTTTGAATATTAGCGAATCCCTTGACTTTCAAACAAATTTGTCTTTACGTCTTTGCACCCTTGGGAATCTTACTGGGAAGTAGTATTGGGTCATTTCGAGGAATTTCATTTGGCTAAATAACACTTTTGACTTTTATTTTGTTTCTGCCATAATATTTACATTTCTGAAACACAATTATTTTCTGAATCAGCTACTGATTCATGATTAGTGAGACAATGAAGGGTAGAAGAAAGGTGCTTTGATTAGATCATTTTATTGTCATTAATAGAGCAATAAAAAGAGGCCAAAAACTTTTATCTCATAGACCCACTAATTAACAGAAAGTATAGTACTACCCTAGAAAAAGCTTCAGAGATCAATTCCTTTTCTTTCTTTCTTTTTTTTTTTTAGGTTTAATTAATTAATTTATTTTTAGAGAGGGGAAGGGAGGGAGAAAGAGAGGGAGAGAAACATCAGTATGTGGTTGCCTCTCACGCACCCCCTACTGGGGACCTGGCCCGTAACCCAGGCATGTGCCCTGACTGGGAACCAAACCGGTGACCCTTTGGTTCACAGGTGGGCACTCAATCCACTGAGCCACGCCAGTCAGGGCCAGAGATCAATTTCTTGAACCTGCCAAATGCACGTTACTGAAATGTGTCCACGAAGCAATGTAAGAGCAGGGCTGTGTCTTGGAAATGTTAGCTGATCAATAATTATGATGAAATGATAAATGGAAATTGCGGTGGAGCTGCATCATATTGTCTGTGTGGGGGAGGAAGAAGCTTTACTCTCCTAGGTTCTTTTGGCTGGTCTAATAATTAAATCTACATGAGGCAGACAAACAAGAGAAAACAATCGAATTTACTTACATACGTGTAGGCATGGGAGCCCCACATACCTGAGAGAGTCAGAGAGCACACACACATGTGTGTAGAGTGGGAAGTTCAAAGACAGAAAGGGAAAATGAGGTCTATGTGATCTTCTGACCCAAAGATGAGGTTCAGAAGGGAGGAAGGTCATTTGCAGGATGATAAGAAGAGCAGATGTTCTGTAAGTAGCAGTTTGTCCTGCCACACAGATAAGGTAAAAAAAAGAAAAGAAAAAAAATCTGCTGATAACTCTTGCTGTGTATGGGCAAGGCCCCTAGTTTAAATTCTTTAAGGGAGAGATAAAAGTTTCTCGTGAACTCAAAGGGTTTCAGCTGCCTTCAGTTCAAAATAATTCACAGGTCAGAGTGGCACATTTTGGGGAAGCCTGTTCTGAACCCCTTCTTTAATCACTGTGCCAGTTTTAGAGCAAACTCCCTCCCCGACCTCAGCCTCCCTAAACAAATGCAGCGGCCAGCGCTTTAAGGGCCTGTCCAGTGGGGCCGAGGTCAGAAATGCCATCAGAACTGGAAAAGACAGGTTGTAGGGCGGGGCCATGGCCTTTTCTGCTGCTTTGAAGAGAACCAAGAGAAGGGCGTCTTTGAGGCTTAGGTCAACTTTGGTTTTTATTTAAATGCAGCAAATGTTTATTGAGCCCCCCGTGCAAGAAACAAATCGTGTGCTAGCAACATACGTGAATACTATCTCAATTCACAAAACAGAAGCGTTTGCCATTATGTATTAAGATTATAGAAGTATGACATCAGAACATAACTGAGTAAACCCTACTGTTAAGTAGGAACACCCTGGATTTCCCCGCTTTCTCCACATTCAACTACAGGCAGAAGCCGTGACCCCAGAAGACATTCTGGGAATGTAAACGTCAGCATTGGCCTCTGTTCTTCCTTGGAGACCAGCTCGTTGGGTCTCCCACTTCACTGTGCATGAGAATTCACATGTCATGTTTGAAATCCCAAACCACATATTGTCACTTTAATGGAAACATAAGGGATGTTCAGCAGTAACTTTGACGACATGATAATATTTCAGATGACTCCAGGATGTAAGCTTTATGTAGAGTGGGACTTCACAGAAATTGTTTTTTTTCTTTTTATTAGGTCAACTGGAAGATCAATATGTAATTCGATTTATAAGAGAAAAGCTAAAATCCATGCCTTGCAGGAATCAAGGTTACATTTTGGATGGATTCCCAAAGACCTACGATCAAGCCAAAGAGCTGTTCAGCCGTAAGTTTGAATATTTACCTTCAGATGAGTTGCAACTTTACTGTTCAGAGTAATAGTCGCTCAACTGAAGTTAGTGACTGCTGGTTAGAATAGTTTAATTTTTTGAACTAACCATAGTAATAATATGTAATAAACATTTTTTTTGGTATATTTTGTTTTATTAGAAGATGATGAGGAAGAGGAAGAAATCAGAGGCAAAATGTTTCCCTTTGACAAATTAATCATGCCTGGTAAGTTTAAAATATTTCTCCAAGGTCATATTTCAAGGAATGTCATTTGATATCTCTTTCGTACCAGAATAATCTTTTTTATGTTAATAAAGTAGGATTTTTAAGGAAAAAGAAGTCAAATGATACACTTAAAATCAAATTTCCAAACTCAACAATGTGGGTGGGGGGAGCCATAAATGTCAGGGATACTGAAGTTCTTTGAGAATATTTATTTCTGCTGCCCTCCCCCTAACAAAGCAACATGTAGCCCATCTGTCGATGGGTGCCCTGATCTCGGAGTCAGTTGGCCAGACCGGCAGGCCCAGGTCACAGCTGTTCCTACCTGTTTTAGGAGCCAGTAAGGCCATGGTGTTTTCCAGAAAACATTCAGAATCCAGAGCTGAGACAGGGCGGGTAAAAAGCTTTTCAGGTCACTGTTAACTCTGCAGCAAGTTTGATTCTATCACATATTGACACAGAGATTTCACAATGTACTTTTGAAAGAGAAGTATAAACAACTTATCCCATGAAAAAGGAGTTGCTGAGTAACTAGCAGGCATTTCCTCTGACCTTGCCATGAACTTTATAAGTTTTTCTCTCACTTTGAAATCATTTTGCATGAGGTGTAATCATAGGAGATAATTTTTGGTCGTAGGGTAAATACAAGCTATTTTCAACAACTTAGTAAAAGGTTGTGCCACAGAGGGGGAGAATGCCCCGCTCACCCTTCTTTAATTCTTACTGTTGGACTAACAATAAAATGATAAATTTGACACAGGTCTAGAGTAACGGGAGGAAAACCACCTTCATGCATGCGCATGGGGGATTCCTAAGAAGATGCTCAGACCTTAAAATGGGACTCAAAGAAATTACAGAATCAGGTTCTTTTTACTGCTTTTTAGACCAAAAAACCCCAAAACAAAATAACTTGATGAAACCTTGGCAGAAGCAAGAAAGCTAGTGCTCATTCAAAAGGGGTCTAAGCAAGTGTTGGCCATTCCCCTTAGTGAGGGCTCTAAACAAAGGTGGGGCTCGAGGAGCGAACGTGAAGGCCTCGCAGGCTTGTTTAGGGCGCTTCCCACGCCAGACCCCCTTAACTCTCCTGATCCATCAGATGGCCTCGGCTCAGCCCTCAGGAGCAGGGAGGGCGGGCTTATCTCCTACTTTAAGGAGGACAGAGGGGGCAGGATTTTCTTCTTCCCCAGACAGCTTTTCAAGTAACTGTAATTCAAAATAACCGATATACCATGATGGGACATCTTGGGATGTCCTGCCCTGGGCTTTGACAGTTGGAACTCGGAAGAGCCTGCTCACTTGTGTCCAAGTCCCCAAGAAAGTAGGCTCACGGCCGGCTGTCACCCTCTCCTCCTCTTGGTCCAGGCCAACTTATGAGGAAGTGCAGGGGACCTCGGACACCCCCAAAAACCAGCCTCCTCGGGGATAGAGGCTTATGGCAGGAACGTGAAAGGGATGGGTTGTCTCAGATTTCCCATTCACGGATGCGTTGGCCTCCCAAAAAGTTAAAAAGGAAAGTCAATTGCTCTCAATAACAAGGTCTAGTCAGTTTTCTCGAGTTTATCACTTCCGGGCACTATGCATTCATTGCGAACCGTGTCTTAAATCCTCATGTTCTCACTGAGGTGTAGATAGATATAACATTCAGCTCAACTAACCATCTGTCTGGGCGTGGGGTGGAGGGGGGCGGGGGGGGTAGTGGCAGCGCAGGAGACAGGAGCTCCTTGAACCTTCCCACAGTCCTGCAGGGCAGAAGTGACTCCATGTTTACCGTTCCAGAAGCCAAAGCCCAGTGACTCAGCTAAGTCCACTTCATTGGCACATGGCAGGGCTTATGTTCAAACCCAGCTGTTCTCGCCCCACTGCCTCCAAAACCCAGAATTAACAAAAACCCTCCGTAAGATAAGGGAATGGAAACAGATCCATTCTGTTTAAATGACGAATGACTCTGAATCGCGGTCCACCGCGCTGCCTTCTCTTTGATGGATACCGTCCAAACCCATCTGAGATGTTATCTCTTTGGAATGTTTCATGTGTTTTTTGGTAAAGTACTCTTTCCAGAAATTATCATTATTTTTTTGATCTTCCTAAAAGCAATTAGAGCATTGTCTCGTTTGCACCCACAGGATCTTAATGTATGGAGGTGACTGAGTGAGGATACAAGAGGTTAATGCCATGGGAAGAAGAATTCATGCTGTTTCCCCAGGGAAGGGAGCGTGCAGGGTGGCAGGAGGCAGTGCCAGGCTCAGGCAGGGGGCAGAAACAGGAGGCAGGGGCCAGTCTAGAGCACTGCCTTTCCCGGGGCTTCCGTGGGAAAGGCCGGGCAGGGTAGGGCAGAGTTAGCAGCTTCTTTGGAGGACTGGGTGGTTTGCGTATCCCAGTGGGTTCCAGTCTTCAGTTGCCAGGTACCAGGGCGCTGGATGGTTTCAGGCAGGGGGAGAGTTGATTTGGTGTGCGCTACATAAAGAGGGTGGTTGGCTTGTGTATGGGAGATTTGTTCCCAATTAAGTGGTTAACTGTCTTCAGAAGCTAGCTAGCCCTGGGAGGGGCCGCCTTCCCCCAGGTCGGTAAGGCCCCATCCCAAGATGTCAAAATATCTTAAAATACAGAAAGTACCATGGTTAATATAAGCATCCATGCCTGATTTAAGTGGTAACACATTGGAATCTATGGTAATCTAGTCCCAGGGGTAAATCATTGCATTTTTCCCTTTGCTGTTAGCCTCTGTCCAGTTCGATTCTTTTCTGACCTCCTCGTTGAAAGAGACCAAATTTAAAGTTATACCTATGTGATGAGTATGGAGACATTTGTTAAGACTTAGATTTTCACATGACTCCAGATAGCCAAATACAGTGACGGCTTTGTTTTGTGCAATCTTACCAAATATAATCTGCTGCTTGCTATCCAGTTAGCCAGCACAAGAAAAGAAGACACTCTGAGTAATTATCTCAAGGTACTGAAACATCCTGAAGTTCTCCCTGAATCATGCAAGATAAACGATTCTTAAAAATATACCATCTAGTATAATACATGTCATTATATTAAAATTCTTTGAAAATTGGAAACCAAGTATATCAGTCATTATTCACAGTATTTGATTAACTAGAATCTTCCATTTCCCGATCACTGGAAAAAAGATATGGTATTATATTTTGAAATTTGTATGTTATTAACAGAATTCTAAAATTAATTTTTTTTTATTTTTAGAGAGAGGAAAACATCAATTTGTTCCACTTATTCATACATTCATTGGTTGATTCTTTTTTTAAAATTATATCTTATTGGTTATGCTATTACAGTTGTCCCAATTTTTCCCCCTTTTCCCCCCTCCTCCCAGCACCCCCAACTCCCTCAGGCAGTCCCTTCACCGTTGTTCATGTCCATGGATC